>LKNJ01000942.1:82469-246237 GCA_002120245.1 Maccullochella peelii
GTGTGTGTGTGTGTGTGTGTGTGTGTGTGTGTGTGTGTGTCAGCGGGTGGCTTGGAGGCGAAGCCATGCGAGCAGAGTGACAAGAGGTGAAATTCAATCGAACTGTGTCAGATGTGTACAAGAGAGAGGGAGGGTGTCTGATAGTATGACAGGAATAAAAACACAAGAGACTGAGGATGCGGATGACCAAACAATGATCTCTCTATGTTTTAAAACAGCAAAGTTTCTTAACAGTATAGGTAACACCAATATATTCCAGTCATAAAGCAAATAATATTAATATTTTTCTTAAAAAAAACCTCACACTACAAATACAGTGAACACACCACCTGGAGAGAAAAAAAAATCATGAATGCCAGCAGTAGTTTGTAACCACATCTCTTCTGTGATGTTTTCCTATAAGAAAATCTCACTCTAGCCTCGAGCTTAGCTGACTGACAAAAGACCGACACCGGAGCTGAGGGTTCTGTCAAAGTGAAGGTATCAAGTGCAGGCTCTGGACCGAGTGTACAAACTGCATACTTGGGATGTACTGGGAGTTATTTCCTGCGAGAAATCCTCCTGGTACTTTAGAAAAGATATATTTGACACTTCCAATTTCCTCAGAACAGAACGAAACCCTTGGCAGTTAACATGAACGGCGACAAAAAAAAACAACAACAAAACACCACCGACAAAAACTTTGTCAACAATAAATTCGCACAGTGCTGGCCCTGACCCTGTTTGATTGACAGGTGATCTCTGGGAGTGTAGACACAATAATAAAGGCAGCGAGGATTCTGTGGACATGTCCTGGAGACAGATTGGCGTTACTTTACAAAGACAACAAATGTGCTAAAATGTAATCAGGAAGCCAGTGTAAAGCTTTTCCCACAGGCAGAGCACATAACTGTGGTGTTGTGTTTCCTACTATTGCGTGGTTTGGGCACTAAAATAAACAAAGACAAGCATTTACACAGGTAGTCATCTATTTACGCATTACTTCTATAAGCTTAACAAAGCCAAGTACCTAACAGAGCTACAACAGGAGATTCTGGCTTTTTGCCTTTGTTACACACACAGATACTTACTCTGTCCAGTGTAGGTGATATTGGCATGACTGAATAAAGTTAGTAATTTAGTGGAATTTAGTGTTAAAACAAATGGCCTGTTGATTTTAGAATGGAAGCAGTTAGGTAGCATAGATGCTATGGTCGATAAGCTAGGAAACAGCTAGCATATATGCTAAAAAACATTAGCTCTGACTCTGGACCTTTTCCTGTTAATTACTTTGCCTCTTTGATGTATTAAACAATGAATGAGGTGTCCAAACATGGTGGCTCATTCATTCCAATGAGTCCCTTGCCCTGTGCACTCACCAAAAACGTTCCTTTCCAGCTGCCTGTGCCACATTAGCATTAGTGCATTTCTCTGGCTGCCACCTGGCAAATTGCTCACACAATAATAACAAGAAAAATCATGGTGGGTATTGAATATACACTTAGTTGCCAGTTATTCTTATATTTACTTTATTGATATAGATGGACAAAATACTGGAAACAGCCCTCAGTACAATACAATACAATTCAACACCACCACAAA
Source organism: Maccullochella peelii (assembly GCA_002120245.1). Classification (NCBI taxonomy): domain Eukaryota; kingdom Metazoa; phylum Chordata; class Actinopteri; order Centrarchiformes; family Percichthyidae; genus Maccullochella; species Maccullochella peelii. The sequence continues at coordinate 84,051 of LKNJ01000942.1, forward strand.
CTACAGCTTCCAAAATGAACATAAAGTTGAATCTAAAACAGTTTCCACAGGAATGGAACAGTATAAGCTTCATGGAGGTAGGACTCATTGCAGGTCCAATTTGCAAGACTGCATTAGTATGTATATCACACCTTGCTTCAAGTTTAAATGTATGTCATTCCGAGAAAAAGTTCGTCTTAGTTTTACAGCCATTTCTTTTGTAATAAAAGGCCGTCAGTTGTCCAGTAACTGCTGCCACAGCACCAAGATACAGCACCTCAGGGCTTTTTTTACCCCGATTGGTTGAGGGGTCTAGGAGTCTTAGAAGTCTTAGAGGCTCCTACATTTTGAACAATTCCAATAAAACAATAAACCCCTGGGATTATATATGGGGATTAGCATTTATTGAACTACATTGATTCCCTAAGTGCTGATTGTCCCTTACATGATTACAGTTTAAAGAAGGGCTCCAACACTGAGAGTTTAAGTTTAGTTTTCTTTTCCCACAGTTATAGTTATGACAGCTGTCTAAATTTTGAGGTAGTCTGAGATACAGTGTATTTTTTTACATACGAATATTAAGAGAGTTCATGTCACTTTGCTCTGAGGTAGGCACATTACCATCAGATACGTTTATCCATAATAATCCTAAGCAATAAAAAAATATTTCAGAATGTCTATACATAAGATATCAAAATTAAAGCTTTACCCTCATCTATTGCTAGAATACCAAAACTCCATATAGATGTTTACAGATAACAGATGAGCTTATAATGAGAACATCTATGCTGTTCCACTGGGACTAATAGGCATGACCTTCATAGATTCTTTACTCTCACTTGATTAGTGAAAGTAGTGTGGATTTTAGATGTGTATTATTTGTCTGTGTGTGTGTGTATAGGCAACAAATTCTGCCAAACAGCAAAGTCGATTCTAGCTGAGCTGAGATTTCAGGGGACATTGTAAAAAATAAATGCCTTTCTCAATATGGAGTGCTTGGCTGCACTGCCCAGTTTTTATACTGTGCTCCCTATAGCTATAGCAACAGCTGCTGTGCAATATCTCAAAAGGATGGATATTTTGTTTTACTGTTTGGTTTTCTTAATTTTGTAAAACTGTAGAAATACAACAGAAAATATAAAGTGTTATAAAATCTTGCAACTCCTTACCTCATTCAGACTTACAGACTTAAGTGCATGCAAAGGTGTGTGCTTTTGTATACAGAATTGTGCAAGCACACTTGAAGCAGCATGAATGTAAGCTTTGCAATTCTTTACGCATAGATTTGTGCTTTTTGAGTGCATTGAGTGTGTGTATATGTGAGTGTATGCCCGCTCGCCAGTCCATATAAGTGTGTAAGGTAATCTCCAGCCCTGCAGCGTTAAAAGCTTCACTTCCATGATGGGTTTTTTTTCTATTGTAGGCTGAGGAAGAAAATCCCATTGGGGAAAAAAGACAGCATGTCCAGTTTGCGCTTGTCAAGGCAAACGTCTTGTCCAGGTAACACTTCTTCCCATGTTTGGACGGCTCATCCATTAAATATGACACGGTGTTGGAGCCTTAAGGATGCTCTCAATGCTGTCAGTGAGTTATGAAAGGAAAGGGATCGCGCTGTCGTGATTAAAGCCACAGTGAAAAAATGTCCTGGTTTATGAGTTGAAAGAAAGTCTGGCATAGTTCTTTGGTGGCAATTTTCCACCAATTCTATTGCCAGTTGTGATGCTTCAGGATTCAATATGAGACTAAGATGATACACATTTCAGTTGATGTCTTCGGTGGATCAAAGCACATGTCACTGTGCAAATGTGGAGTCAACACAGTTAGCATGGTGGAGCCCTATGCTTTCAAATTCAATCCCAGTTTTAAAATAGTATTTGATTGCATGCAAGATGGATGAAAGATACACATTTCATCATATACTATATTATCTGTGCAACATTTTGAGCTTGTTGCTTGCTTTTCAACATAGATTCAGACACACACAGATTCAGTAAATATGACCCAAAACCAGTAGTTGCTCTTTCTTTGAGATTGTTTCTGCTCTGTGAAGAAAATGTCTCCACAGCCTGTGTTTGTGGTGAAATGCTCAGTCAGTCAGTTTCATTGTTTTGTTGCCTTGTTGCATTTACCTCAAACAAAGTGAAAAGGGGAGAAATGGACTGTCGTGGCAAGCGTGAACGCGTTCAGACCCAATAAGGCTTGACAGAATCGCCTTGACAAACTCAAAATGGCTACAATACACTATTCTCTGCAGGGAGGGTGTACCTGTCCGGTTTTTGAATTATTTCACAGCAGTCCAGTTTGCCTCAGCTGGAGAGGAAAGGAGACGAGAAAAGGGAAGGGAAGGAAAGGTGTGCATGAATAATTAACAGTCCTGAACTTTACATGGGTGACAAGAATAGCGACTGAATTACCGGGACGGCTGGGGCACTGATGCACAAATGGCAAACGTGTTGAATATGGCGTTCAGGTGAAGCCAATTGTGCCGTGATCAGATTAAATCTGCAAACGGTGCCTTTGACTAATGACCTACTGACTGTCAGGAAATCAGGAAACGGAAGTTGATGGAGGGAGATACAGCTCGGCGGCATCGAAGCGACATCGCATTAATGTTGAATGAGTCTAAATTCATTACACTCTAGCACTCCTGGGGGACATCTTCCACTTACTTCCTAATAAAGGGAGCCTTTCTTTTCAGCTGACGCTAAGTAATACAGATGTGCTCCTCGGCCGGCCGGCTTTTAACAGTCCTCTCATCTCTCTCTCTCCCTCTTTCTATAAGAGGGCTTTAGCCTCTCTATCAGTGTAGCTGTGCTAGAAGATCTTCTAGTAGTAGTGAGGGGACAGGTTGCTATGGCAACAGCCAGTGATGCAATCGGCACAGGAGTAGCTTGCCTCATCAGGTTGGGAGTGGAAACTTTCCATCATGCACACAGGTGGTTTATATATGTACACACACATGTGCAGCTTCTGTATAAATCCACTGCCCCCATATCAAACTCCTCACAGTCCTTTTTTTAAAATTAATGTTTAGTTTTCATTCACTGTGATTGCAGTTCTCTCGATCACTTTCCCTCTGCTAAATGCTTTGGGGTGAGAATCTAATTTTGAAAATCTAATTCTCACTATGGCCATGTGCAGCACTGAGGCTATAGGTGTGTTGTGTGGGTGTGGAGAACAGCGATAGATCGGTGCGGCATTGATTAACAGTTGCAGAGAAGTTACCTCCCTCGCTCGTCGATATGATTATTTACAGCAAAGACTCCAGAATCCAGAACTGATGTACTATGCCATTGCAAAAAAATAAATTAAGAAAGAAACACAACGGTGGGCAGCAGTTATAAATGGCAAAATATCTGAAGGGAAAAAGCAACCCTACAAGGCTTCTACTGATCTCTGGTTAGTGGTCCTCAGGGGACCAATGCAGTCAATTATTGATCTTGCTGCAATCATACAACGCCCAGCGTGAAATAAAGAAAACATCTGCTCACAAAAGAACACCCTACCTTACCAGCTCAATATGAGAAAATCGCTTCTTTAAACCAGCTAAATGAAAAGAAAAAGGGAGCAGGAGGGAAAGAATAGAGAGTCATTGAAAGGCTTTTCAGAAGCAAACAACTTTTCTCTTGTCCTGCTTCTTCAACCGCGCTGTTGTTATCAGGACAAAAGCAGAATGAACAAATTGACGAAAACAAACTGTAAAGAGCTATCCGTTTATTTTCTCTGTGCCTTTAGCTGCAGTTCTCTGCTTGAAGATGGAGGGTTTTGAGTGTGTGAGCATGTCTTTGTATGTGTGTGTGAAGGCTGGTACAGTATTTTCTCATTCCCTCACAAAAAGGGGGCAATCAATTTCTTTCTCCCCCTGCTTCCTGAATGTAACACAGCTGAGCGCCTGGGCCCTGACCTGGCTAACACGCTGGATGAACTTATTTACCAAACGGCCGCTTCTCCTCGCTGTGCAATGTTCAGACTTGCACGAGTCTATGCCTTTCCAGAGAATGAGAGATAAAGTTGGAGACAGAGCGTCAAGATGGGGAGATGTGGGGGGGAATACAGGAAGAGCATGTATTAGAAGAATACTGTATGAAAGAAAGAAAACCAGGGGAGGGAATGTTAAAGCGAAATATGAGAGGCAGAGGGAAAATACCTACAATTCAAATCCCTCCCAGTTTCTGCACATGTGCCTCGTTTCAATCCGGTAAGTCAAAGAAATACAGAAACAATTTCTTCTAGGTTCTTATGATCAAAAGGAAAAAAGAAAGCTCTAAATGTGCACCCACTGTGTATCTGTCTGCAACTGGCTTCAAAAAAAGCATAGTTACTTCTCTTCATTGTCCTTATTTACATCTCTCTATGGAAATCAATAGGTCATAATTTAAATATAAGGCGGCTTAGCTTGTTAGAGATCTGCTTCTTTAAAACTAATCTGCCAGCCTTTAGATCCTTATATTTTCCCTGCTGACTTTGTTGCTCAGTCACCTCAGCTACTACTGTTCCTACTGCCTTGAGATTTTGTCGTTGCTATTTCTAGTCTCCCTTGGCTATGGATTCCTTTTTTAATTTTAATGAAGTCCCACTGGCATTACGTGTAAATAAAAAAAAATAAAAAAAAACCTAGTGAGCACACACAAACATGTATTCCACAGGTTCATATTTTATAGTATATAGTTTTGTGGAAGTTCAGTTTCATTGTAAGCATACTGTCATTCATCAGCTCATCACCCTGCAGTATTTCTACCCTGGTTTGCCACTCACTCATCGCTAGATCATTGCTTCAGTTTCTGCGGTAGCAAGCGCTCAGGCCTCAGAGAACTTTTTCTATTTTTGAAGATAGTTTGCGAAACAATTTTTGCTCGTGCTAATCTTGTCGTTTCCTGTGCTCCAGGTCCACTCCATCTCCACCAGTTTACCCTCCTGTATGCTCATCAGCCACCCACCTTGCCAGTCTGCCTCCATTACCCCAGCCTGCCTCCCAAGCCTGTCGGCTCCCTTCCCTCCGCATTTCCCCGACCCACCAACTCCTCCTCTACCTCCTTTTTCCCAAGATACAAATAAACCAGTGTGTTTCTCCTAACTCCAGCGTCTGTGTCCTGCACTTGGGTTCCGCGCAGCATCATGCAACACATGCCAGATGTTTTACACCTACAGACAAGAATTAAAGTGAAAAAGTTAAAGCTGTTACAATGTGGTTAGGGAGTGTCCTCCCGAGGAGATCGACAACATCAGTTGTTTCAGCAGGGGCCCCAAAACAACATGTGTTTAAGTCCACATAGGTTAAATGTCTAACTCAAGTGGAAAAATGTTAACTAGTTTTCCTCAGAGCAAAGCGGTATCTGTCCCTCTTCATTTGCCTTCTTCCATACATTTTTGCATTGGCACCACCACTATACATTTTTAAGTTTGCTTTTTTGGCATTCAAACCAAAGAGCAAATGCATTTTTCACACCTACTTGGGTGTGAGAAGTTATTCCAAACCCTGTAGCAGTTTTCCCTTTTGTTCACTTTGTTTGGCCATATGAGAGCACAGTGATTGCCAAAGCAATTAGACTGAGACCTTGTTGCGAGAGGTTTCAAAATACGTTTCAAAATCAACCCCAGAGCTGTGTATGGTGTGGAAGTGTGATCAGCCTGCTATCTAAGCCTAGTACAGAGGGTGTTCATATGGGTTATGCACTCTGTGATTTATCGGTAATCTGTTGACCCCTGTTAATTTAGCTGGGAAGACGGTGTAGGATCAATAAAGGCCTCAATAAGGGTTATGATTAGTTATGGGTCACTTACAATTCTGCAGTGCAATAAACCTAACTACTTATCTCCTCATGCAGACCACAGCAAATACAATGTGACAATTGTGACATTCATCACCATCTACAAACCCAAATTGCCAGTAGCCTTTCTTTCAAAATGATCAGTCTCTTTCACACTTTACTCTTTTATTCACGCTATCTTCTAAGTCTCAGAATATAGCAGGTGCTGCGTTGTCATAAATCAGGCCGGAAATATGACAGCTCTTGACAGCTTAGAACATCTGCCTAATCACGCTTGTTATGGGAGAAAAATACATGAAGGGTATACGAGGAAAAACACTTGGTTATTTGTCTTGATCAGGCAGGGACAGGAGCACGGAAAGAAAACAGCGAGGAAACTGGAGAGAAAGACGTTGTGAGAATGTAATAGTCAAGATGATCCACACAGGGAATTGAACTCCTCATCCTGGCAGAGTTAGAGTCGTACTCGCTAAAACAACTATATATAGGGAGGGGAGGGAGGGGACCTGTCAGTGTTAGTGCTTTGCTTTAACACATACAGTATTATGCAATCTGCTAATTACATTGTGAGATATCTCACAAAGATGCCACAACAGGTTGACGCCAGAGAAAGTGTCCAAAATGAAAGGTTCTTGGGAGCATGAATGTGCTTGATAAAGTGTATAACAATGACATGACATTAGACATGTCTTGATATTTGTTGAGTCAATTATGACTCATCCTCTGAAAATAACAATAAATGTGCACTGTAAAGTCAATAAAAAATTAGTTTTCAAGACACCTAGTCAAATATTTACCTGACAATGGTGGCAGACGAAAAGTCAGGGGGTCACCAAAAACATTAACAATAATTCCTTGGCAAAGCGGCCAGTAGTTGTCAAGATATCTATGTTTTCTGGACCAAACTGTTGGATGGACGGACAGACAAACTGACATTGCTGCTCTGCCAACTGAAGCGTTCATAGGGAATGGCTTGTCATCCTAAACTGGAATAACCATGCCTTCCTCCATTAACCTGGCTAAGATGCTCCACTTAACAGCAACCCTACTCCTGCTAGCGTTAATATTGCTTTGCTCAACCCAAAGTGCTTAACAGGAAATGCAACCCCAAACCTCATCAGTTGTAGTGCCTTGCTCTTTTTAATGAGTCGAATGGGGAATGGAACCAAGCTGTGTGTTGGCACGAACAAACTTTTTAGCTTCTCAGTGTTCCTGTTCTTCCAGTTCTCTCTCCAACCCAGTCCTATCAATAATGGAGGCATTGGTGACAGAGCCCTATTCTGTCACCTCACATCTCCTCCACAAACTCAGCAGCAGACAGCCAGACATGCTCCTCGAGAACAGATAACTGCTGGTCTGCAATATACATGAAGAAAACCAGCATGTCTGCCAGTACACTCCTGAATTCAATTATTCCGCTAAGCCAGTATTATGAGGAGAGGAGCCCTCTTTTGTTCACATCTCAGAGCTTGAGGTCTGAGCTTACCGTCACCTCCCAGAGTCCTCTTATGGACTCTTTATACAAAGACTTGGTTTTCATTTTGCACACACATACACACACACACACACACACAGGTATTTTTTTATGCTTGCTAATTGCAAGTAGGCATTGAGTGAGAGTGTGAGGGACAATTCGCTTTCTCACAAAGCACAACGTCCACACAGACATGCAGAGAATGGATGCAAAGACACGCACATGCTGTCGCAGATAATCATGCACGCAAACAAACGTAGACATCACACAAAAGTGCCAAAAGCAAACGCCATCTCAGCTTCTCCACGCCTGTCTTCTGCTCTCTTGTTCACACACTCCACTCTCTTTCACTCCATGTCTCATCAGCATCACCAAATGTTTCATCAGTGTTGCATTTCCTCTAACTTCATACATTAAAAAGCAGTGTTGGTGTGTGAGGAGGAGGAGTAGAAGAGGGTAGAACTTGCTTCTCTGTCACTGTTACCACAGCATGGGGTTTCAGACAAATTTTCTCTGCTTCATTTCCACTACACACCACTCCATTTCTGAGAAAATACAGAAAACTGGGTAGCAATTCCAACTTTGCACAGAGCCAGTCGGTGTCACCTCAAAGCCAAAGCCTCGTACCCAATTAGGAGAGAGATAGCGGCCTATCACACAGGTCACCAAGCAAAATAAGGTTAGGGTTAGCAAGTTTTTAATGAGTTAGAAGATCAGATTGCCTAAAAGTTGTTTTCATCCAGGAAGTACCTTCTACAAGAGGTAAAATCTAGATCTTGGGTTTTTCACACAACCAAATGCCAAAACAGTCTCATACTGTAGAAGAGTGCTGTGCTTGGCTTCATATTGTATAATTATATGAGGCTGCCTCAGACAAACTGTGGGACCTACTTCCTCACAGCAAACATTTCATAAAAGGTCCAAGTTGTAGATGTGTGATTTTTTTGGTTTTCTTTGTGTATAAAAAGCAGAACTCCAGCTTTTTCCTCATGCAGTCAGTCAGCTCAGTCTTAACCAGTATAACTGCATCTATAGCTCATGGCTCCCAACAATCCCGACATTGTAAGTAGTTGTAAACAAAGCTGATGTACATTGGCTAAGTTTGCTATCCATGTTTCAATCAATGTCAGTTTTTTAAAATAGCATTAGGAAATTATACTTAAACTACAAATCAATACTGGACCATATGGTGCAGCCCAGTATTCCAAGGATTTCCGTTCAAATTGGACAATTTTGCAGTGTAAGAGTTATGTCCAATGCCAATGGGTTATTTTTTTGGTTTTTTGTCTTTTTATTTATTTACCAGGGACAGTGCACATTAATCAACATTTCAGTTTACACTTCAATGTAAATGTGCCAGAGTTAGCTGGTAAGCTAATTTTCATCTGTAGTCCCTGGGCAGGTTGTTACACTTATGGTGGCCTAGTGTTGTCAACACATTGTAAGAATAAAAGTATAACACAATACAACACATTATAAAAATAAAAGTACAACACAATACAACACAGAATTATGCAGTAGATTACAAAACAATACAGTAAAATACATAAATGCAATATGAAGTTTCCCCACTGTGCAAAATCGCACAGAGAGCAGGTAAAAGAATGTGATTGACAATGATGAGATATGTTCAACACCAGCACAGGTAGTGTGTCCTTTAGCTATTGAGGCAGAAAGTAAGTGTGTAAACATTTGACTTTCATGCAACAGACCAAAGTTTTCTTACTGTCAAAGCCTGTTTATAACACTGGCTTTTTTGACATTTTTGATAATAACATTGAACCTAATTTGGGGTTTGCGTAATTGTCTAATATCAGTGTTCTATGTGGGTTAAAAGGCATCTGTACTGCTGCCATCACGTGCCTATTAACCAGCATTTGTTGTATCAGGTCTTCTGTTTAGCAATAGCACCTTATTGGGTTGTCTGCTGTTACCCAGCATGCATCTCTCTGGCAGACTGAAAGCAGTAAATACAGATTGTGTTATTGTGGTATCTAGGTCTCTCTGCAACCCAAGGGGTTTTTGAACATATTTCACTCAAACATGAATGGTTCAAGGGTCAGTAATGTGCTAAAAAAGCTATATAATTTGATCTGTTTTCAATAACAATATATGGGTGACCACACTTAAAGTCCCTCAAACAGTGGGTGCGGCAAAAGAGTCAGAGGAAGAACTGTTATAAGTCTTATTATGCATTCGTGTGTTTTGAGGAATGATTGTATCTGAAAATGATATTCATGAAAGCTTTCAGATGGTAAATGCTATTTGCAGGCCTGATTACTTCATTTCCCTGAATTTCCCCAACACTTGCACTGGTAATAAGTAGGAAATTATGTTTTTCATTTCAAATTAACAAAACTGAACTGTTTTAGCATTGTTTTGTGATAAGAGTTCCATAAAATGCAGCAAATACACAGAACACAACTGCAGGATTTTCCTAGACTAGATATTGCAATTATCTTTTTGCTGTAAAATATGAGTTAAAATTACTTGCTGAGTGCTAGTTAAAGGGTTTTTCGTTTGATGGTTTGAAAATGTGACCACTTCAAGTCAGTCTTTGAATCGTCAAATCATTCCGCCAGTTATTTCCATATGACCAGAATTCAATGTTACTGATAGCTCTTGCCTGAAGGGGCTCAAACCACCGACAGTTTCCTTTAAAGTAAAGAGCTGTAGAGGAAACTGGGCCTCCATGCTGGCTTCCAGTATGGAGAGGAGAGGGTGCTCTGTTTTTTTCCAGGATTTCTGGAGGGAGCCCAAGTCAGTGGCAGATGGCGGCAGGATGAGACTCAGAGACAACCTGGGGAGAGCTTGGAAGGCGAGCCAGGAAGCGGCAGCTCTCAAGTGCTGAGCTGGTCTGCACTGGATAAAAGGGAGAAGGCCTCCTCCATATGCTTCTCATCGCTATGCCTAATCACAGCGAGGTGCCCATAGAATCATTGCCATTGTCACCAGAGGGAATTCAGGATAGTTGGGAGAAGAAATGACCAATTTTGCAGGCAAAAAAGTGTGTTGAATTATGTTAAAAGTAGGAAAAGGAGCCAACAAGCCTTTTGCCAGTTGGTATTAGTGCCACCATATGGGAAAAGTGAAAATAGGATGGGGGATCCTTCTTGATGTCTCCATTTAGAAGTGAATTTGAGATCCAGAAGGTAAAGGGCATTATCTTCCCCTAAAGACTATAGATTAATATTGATGTGCCCGGCAGAAAAACTCACGCAGGAAATATTGAGCGCATAGCTTCTCCTCATCATGAGGAGTTGATGAAAGTGGCTCCTCGAGGGAGATGCCTCGAGGGTGAGCTGCGGGTGCCCTAGTTTTGCACCCGTCCATATTAAACCCCATGGGCCTCCTAGCTGTTCATGGGGGTACCTCCCTCTAGTTGCTCTCCTGACAAAGCACTACATCACTCCCCTCCCCTTCTCCTTTTCCACCTCCTCCTCCTACCAACTCTCCATCTCTCTCCACTCTCTGATCAATAGCCCTGACCTGTCGATCGATATGGCCATATATCACTTCATTTTCTTTTTCTCCTTCCTCGCTCTTTCACTGGTGTCCCTCCCAGTCAACCGGGGGGGGGGGGGGTTACTGTAAAAAGTGACCTCCTACTCTCTCTCTGCCTCCTCCTTGGTTTGCTTGGTACTTGTGCGACAGTCCAAAGAGAGAGAGTCACTGTCCCACACGCACACGAACACTCACAAACACGCGCTTCTACACACTTTTATCACAGCTTCTCTCTGTTAATAGCCCTGAAAGGTGAATGTAGCATATGATTGTGTTATTTTCAGAAAATCAAAGTGCGGTGTCGGCTGCCTATCCATCAACCTGAACTTTTTCTCTGAGGTGCCTCAGAGGCCATAAGCTCACATAATGTACACACACACACACACACACACACACACACACACACACACACACACACACACACAAGGCGTGGATGGGTAAATGACAGAGAGGGAAAAAGTGCCTGACGTAGATTCAAATTTATAGGCGGTGTCCATGCACTGCTGGCTTTAGCGTTAATATTATAGCACCACGGGCACCCGCCAGCCGCCGCTGTGGAATTAATTGCCGGTGACGCGAAAGTAGCATAAAAAGTGCCACGCTTTTGCGCCTTTCATTACCGTGTCGGGAGTCTTTCTGTGTGGCTTTGTAATATTTGCTCAGGGAGAGGGAGGGAAGGAGGGAAAGGAATAAGGAGGAGGGGGAGGCTGGTTCGGAGGATAAGTAATATGGAGCTGACTGGAAGAGTGTTTAGCTCCCCTCTGTTCATTTGTCTTCATTTCCTCTCTTTGGAACGCTTAACCCATCCTGACCCATCCACCGCTGTGGCTCCACTATATAACAGCTGTGCGCGCGAACGCACAAGTGGCTGCACACACATACACACACACACACACACACACACACACACACACACACACTTGCAAGCACTTACAGTATGCAGATTTGCACATATGGGTTAACACTCACAATCAGAGCCAGGCAGTATCATCATACTGTGTGAACCACTATATGCCTGTTTATATATGCCAGTAAAATGAGGCAACACACACACACACACGCACAAACACATGTCAGAGATGCACCAGGTCCCGGCAGGAAGTTTATAAAATGTTTGGCAGGCTGGCAACCAGACTTTTGGTTCCCAAATTTGACAGAATGGTCACCATATTTTATTTGCTTATAATGGAATGATAATGGTTCTGTGTAATTATGCCCCATATTGTAGCCACAAAAAAGTGATATCAAGAATGGTTAACATCATTACAAATTTCTGCATGGTTCTCTCTCTCTCTTTGTCTGTCACAGATGACGTTTGAACTGTATTTCACTAAAAAAGAAGTGGAAGCTGTAAAATAAAAAAGAACAGTGATAACACTACAAATGTGCATTTCCTGCAGAAAATGCATGAAAGCTGAAATGCCCATTGCTGAAAATGAAAATGATTGCTCTGCAATGAAGAACAGTCAGGGGTCGGAATTCAAACCGCCAACCTCATCTAAACAAGATGTATGAACATGTGCTCTAACCACTCTATCAACAAGTAGCACAGTAGAGTCGGAATCATTGCTACTGTCGAAAATATCCTAACAGTGACACACCAAATAGAAAGACGAGGGTTTGAAATAGGACTGCTACATTGAACACACTGGTAGACAGATCTTGTAAAAGTTGTCGTAGTAGTGGTAGTATTAAAGGCTGTAGTGGCAGTAGCAATAGCAGTAGCGCTAGTGCCACTTCTGTAGTAGTAGTAGTAGTAGTAGTGGTAGTAGGAATAGCAGTAGTAGCAGTAGCGGTAGCAATAGTAGTAGCAGTAGCAATAGTAGCAGCAGTAGCAGCAGCAGTAGAGGTTGCATTAGTTGCCAGAGTCAGGATTCAAACCGCCAACCTTGCGATCATGTGTGCTTCCATTCATTTCTATGGTAAAATCTTTTTGAAAAAAGCTTAATATTTTATTAAGTATAAAAGGCAGACATATAATATGTGTGCTGTCAAGATGGAAAATTGGGAGCTATAATTCTTTAAATACTAACAAATCAATTGTTGTTTAACTTTGTTAAAATCGCAAAGGGTTCAAATCCTAACTGCAAGTGCTGTAGTAAATACTAATTTATCTTAGGCTACATCTACACTAATGTGTTTTCATTTGAAATACAAGGAAAACTATCTCCGTCCACATGAGTGATTTCTCACAAATATCACATGACCAATCACGTGGGCATGCATGTGCCGGTGTAAACAGGAAGCAGATTGTCTGCTGTGCAGTTGGTTGCTTAGCTAGTTGCAGGAAATACTACGAACAAAGAACAGCAATGGAGAAATGTAAGAGCAGAGATTTCTCTGCTTGGACAGACGACCAGGTGGAACTGTTACTTAAAGTAAGTGTTGTAATTCGTTATTAATGTTGAATTAACTGCTGGTAGCCAAGGCTGATGTCATTTTTTTTCTTCTAGGAAAAGGGTCATGTGACATGGGCGTGACAAATTAGGGAAGGACAGGTCGTGGCTGATAAGCCCCAATCAGGAAGTGAACATGGGTGTCTGCGTCATCGTTTTAAAACGTCTCCGTTTCCGCCTGTCCTCACTAAAACGCAATCTGGAGTTTTCAAACTAAAATGGGGTCAGCAGCATCTTAAAAGGTCTCCGTTTTAGGGGTTATAAAATGCTGGAGTAGTGTGGACGTTTGAAATCCTCAATGACAGACTGTGAGGCTAGTGGAACAGTGGTTAGCTCGATGGAGTCTGAACTCCTGCTCTTGATTCTAAAGCTCAATGTACTTATTGCACTTATTGAAGTGCTCACTTATTTATAGCTTCCCTTTGCCATTTATTAACTCTACTTCTCATTCACCCAGGAAGAAGATTCTACAGCAAAGGCAAAAGATAAATTTTTCTGTAACATAAAAAACTGCATGCCAAACAGGCCAAATAAGATGGTTGACGGCAGTGCAATTTGGTTGCCTGTGGCAACTGTTACTGTCGAGCCCTGCACATATTCATATCGTTCCTTCCCTGCACTCCCCAATGTCTTTGAATGTGGCTTAGCATGCCTGTGGATGCGCTTATCAAATTACACCACATTCCACTCCCAATATGCTGCATATTTCTTCCATAATAACAGATGTGTTTAAACACCCTTCCCCTACCTGCACACACATAAATATTCATTCACTAACTGCAGACAACTGGAAGAGTTGGACACTGCTATACATTGAAGATGATTCAAGAAGACATTTTTTGTTTCTCTAGAAGTGAAGGGGTGTTTTGGGTATCATTGCATATATGGCCATTATAAATGAGCTTTTAGTGGGGGTGGGGATGTGTGTGTGGGAGATAGAGGGTGGAAAAGAACGAAAATGACAAGGAAGGATATAGGAGAAAAAAAGGTGAGGAGGAATTGCCAATCTGCGCACGACAAGCAGCCTCCATAACACCAATCTCCTATCTGTCTATTTACACCCTCACCGCATGGTCCAATCCAGGCCTCTTAACTAAAATCTAAACATGAACACCCAAACGTACACACATCAGAAAAAACATAAATGCATTACCAAAAGCTTCATTATGTAAATTCACATTTCCATTTATGCTGTGTATGGGCAGATAAAGAGAGCAGAGACTGCACTGCTCTTTATTGAAGCTCTCTCTGAGGTGTCGTAACACTAGAGTGGAGGAGACTTTGCCTAATGATGTCAATAAAGACTTACTGGCATTGGACATGCATGTGTGTGTGGTGGTGAGTGTGGTGGCTGTCTGGTTCACTGCTGTAATGCAATGCAATAAGATCCACTGTCTGGTCTAAAACAGCCTGGTGTGGTCTGTGTACCTTTATCTTGATTGATGCCTTTTGTTTTAGCTTGTCCCTCCTGTGGGACATCAGAGGCCAAGCTGGTGGCGTACTGTAAGAAAGCCTCCGTTAGCCTCATAAAGCATTAGTACATACAAATATAATCTGGGAGATAAATCTAAAAGGTCTGAGAGCTGACATGCAGTCAGGCTGTTAAATCTGCACTGTACAAGGTTAACTCTGAATCTCAGCCTTAGTAATGTGATAACTACGTGATAGTTTATTGCTCCCTGTTGGAATTATCTCCTTGCTCAAGCTACAGCTTGGAGTTAACAGGGGTTCAGTGGCTTTGTTCAAAGACACTTTCAGGGCAGATGCTGAAGTGTTCCTAATTGTGAACACGTGTCAACTGGTTGAAGGAAAGAGGGTTTCTATTTCTGATATATCACATATTACTGGACATGTGAAACAAACAAACAAAAAAGATTTGCTGCACTGTAACTAGACTTGTTGTGGTTGGCAGTATCACCAGTGGCATAAACTGCATGAGCTACAACTCTGAGGGACATAGTGAGCCTCACCACAACATACAACGGTATTGATGATTAATGGCACAATGTTAAATACAGTGGAAAGCCAATAAATATAAGTCAGAGGGACTGAATTAAATGTCTTTTGTATAGCTGAAACAATCAGTCGATTGACAAAAAATTAATCACCAATCATGTTCAAAATGAATTAATCATTATTAAGTTATTTTTCAAGCAAAAATGGCAAAAAAATACACAGGTTCCAGCTTCTCAAATGTGAATATTATCTGGTTTACTTAGTCTGCTGTGATAGTAAACTGAATATTTTTGGGTTTTGGACTGTTGGTCGGACAAAACAAGACATTTGAAGATGATTTGAAGATTTGGACTCTGGAACTTTTCACACTTTTCTAACATTTTACAGACCAAACGATTAATCAATTAATTGAGAAAATAATCAGGAGATTTATCGATGATGAAAATAATCTTTAGTTGCAGCCCTAGTCTTTTGATTCATGGAGTGGGAAATATTGTAATTTCAGTAATTGTTAGAAGGATTGATTGATTTGTCATTTGACAGAATAATTTTGATTCACCGAGCAAAAATGGCAAATTCAGTGGATGCAGCTTCTGTACAGATTTCCTGCTTTTCTGTTTCATACCACCGTAAATGTAATATTTTGGGTTTTGGACTGTTGGACGGACAAACAAGCAAGACGTCACCTTTGGCTCTCTCTTACTTTTGATCGATTGCCATATTAATTAATAATGAAAATAAACATTAGCTACAGCCCTAATTTAAGCTACTGCAGAGAATTCAGTTGTCAAAAGAAATGCAACTGCAGTTCTTTGGGTTCAGCATTATGCCTGCTTACCTGCATTGGCAAGTGCACATTTTTATTTTTGTGAATCTTGTATTTTATCCTTACTAAATCTCGAGAGTCTACGCTCAAAAGTGTTAAAAACTACATTGTTTGATCTGTAGAGACTATTTTTTAGCCAGCAGCTTTCTGCATGCAAATGTGTCTTTCTGCATAAAATACTAAGATTTTATTGTAAAGCCAAGCTTTTTCTGTCTCACAGCATTTGCTCAGTGTAGCCTGAGGGGAACCGTACAAATCACTAACACCGATAATTGGTGGTGTTCTGGGAGAAATCAACACCCGTGTGAAAATGTTCCCATTGTTGCAAGATTAACTGGTACCAGCATTGACATGAGGCTACATGGGTGTTACATGAGCAAATATATATACAAGCATGGCTAGAACAGTGCACATTATCATACAGAACTCTGCTTCTGTATGATTATGTGCCTATGCACTGTTCCATTGTCGTTACAGGTCTGAGTATGATTCTCCTTTTCCATTACATATACACAAACACACATGCCTCCATCGTTCTCTCCAACACACCCTATTGTTTTGTTCTCTCCCTCCCACCTTTCTTTCATTCTCCCTCTCTTTCTCTGGCCCAGTATTGGTGTGAGGTGGCTGGTTTGAGTGTGTCTATATGGGAAGCCTCCTCATCAAGCAGCAAACAGACGTCGATTGGCTCTCTGACTGACCAGTAGCAGGTTGATGTAAGTGTTTGTGTGTGTGTGTGAGTGTTTGAGAGCGCGAGTGAAACACACACACATACAATCTGACTTGGCAGTTAGCACCCAAAATAATTAATAGCTGCCACAGTGTTCCCCTTTCCAAGTCAATAGTTTCCTGAGAGAGAGAGGGGGGGGGGCTGATGTGTGTGGTGTGTGCTGAATCATGGTGGTGCTGTGTTATGGGTGTGAAAAATTTGAAATTAACACTGACACAGGGCAAGTCGCCGTCGGTATGTGTGTGTGTGTGCATTGTTTTGAATCAGTTTGTGGTGCTGGTGCTGTCACAATGACCTTTCACAAACACTGAAACACAGGGCAGTGTAGTAAGTATTGTTAAATCAATTTAAGTGACCACAGACACCAATGTACACAACTTCATTTACATGTCTACATATCCTTAGGGCAGTTATAGAGTGAGTTGCAGTTCTGGATACATTTTTACCTTGTTTATAGGTAAAAAAGCAAAACATTCCTGGCTTTCGGCTTTTATTTGTGAGCATTTCCAGTTTTTCTGTGTTTCATATTATTATCAATTGAATACTTTGGACTGTTGCTTGAACAAAACAAGCGGTTTAAAGACGTCACCTTAGGCTCTGGGAACCTGTGATGGAATTGTTTCTGTATTTTCTGACCTTTTATACAATCCATTAAACAAACAATTAATTATACAATTGAAAAAAGCAATCAATGATGAAAATAAGCATAAGTTGCCAACCACTGTGTCCTTGACAACACAGTAGCCACATACTTTCTCTCAGATTGTTGTCAGTAAAACTAAATACATAACATAACTAAAATGTAAATGTAAAAAAGATAAAATGAAGTGTAAATGATCTCCAAGTTGAAAATGGGCCATTTTAGCAGGAAAAACTAGTGCACAGTAAAGAAAAATCAACTTATAGCTAACAAAGCCATTTCAAAATCATCTTAATTGGAAATGGATGAAAGGAAACTATGAAGCATGAATCGTTTGCAGCATTATGAATGTGTGCTGTCTGAGCAGAAAATGAGGGCTAATAAAAGAAGAAGACTTCAGCAGAGTTTATATTAAATAAAAAAACAGAACCATCAGAGGAAAAATACACACTGAAGCCCATGGGTCAGAGCTTTAAACTCACCACGAAAAATAGGAGTGATTTAGGAGAGCAATCCAAACTTTAGGAGAGCCAACTTTACAGCCTTTGCTGTAAAGTTCAACTTAAGATAAGCAGAGCTGGACAGAATTAAGTCCGCCACTGTGGGTGACTTCTATGGCCGCTTTATTCATCCAACAAAATGTACAATCCATTGAACTGCCCGAACAGCACAGAAAAGCGCCAGAGTGGATCCAGATTCTGACTGAACAGGAGGAGCGAAGGCTAAGCAAAGTGCTGGATTGAGTTTGCAGTGGAGCTAAGATGTCAGGTAAATTGAGGTCACTCCAACTGGCGAGCGTACACTTTGTGGGAAAAGTCTGCAAATCATTCAGGTACACTTACCCTCTGAAATTCGCTGTCAGCCCCACCTCTAAGTTTCATGCATTAGTAGTTGTAAAGAGGCAAAGTTACTTGTATGAAATTGTGGGCACAGCTGGAAATCATAGCCACTTTACTGCCTTGACTTGTGCAATACAAGTATGCATTTCCCACTGGGATTTCAAAATAAAAGTGCAATCAGGGATGGCGGTTTACCCTTAACTCTTTTACAAGCACTGGAATTCTTCAAACCAGCTTTGGAATAACAGACTCTCATATAACACACACACACATGCACATGCACACTAAGTGAATGCCAAACGAAGTTGTGTAACACCCCACTGCTATGCCCTGTGGCGAGATGGAAAGCAGGAAGGCGATGTTTGCTGCTGGTTGCTTCCATGTCCAGTGGAGCCTTGACTGCTGTGTGTGTTTTTCTGTGTGAGTGAATGTGCGTCTGTGTGTGAGGGCGCGTGAGATCCCATTCTACTCTGAGACAATGCATTCCAAGGCCGGTTTGTGTGTGTGTGTGTGTGTGTGTGTGTTTTTCTGTGTGAGTGAATGTGCGTCTGTGTGTGAGGGCGCGTGAGATCCCATTCTACTCTGAGACAATGCATTCCAAGGCCGGTTTGTGTGTGTGTGTGTGTGTGTGTGTGTGTGTGTGTGTGTGTGTTTTTGCAACAACAACAAGTGAGCGCCTGCAGGTGTATGCTACCTATTCTGGGGCCAACTTCAATGATGTGTATATTTCATCTGAGACCACTGAGTGTGTGTGTGTGTGTGTGAGTGTGTGAAGCCTGATCTTGACAGACAGGTGTAAGGGAAGAGGTCAGATCAGCCATGAAGGAGCAAAACGATCGAAAAAAAAACAATTTCGTAAAACTGCTTTTAATCTTACTCCATTACCGTGCAACACTTCTCCCTCTTTGTGAACAAGTGTGTCAAAATTAAAATGGAAACGTGTGAACACAAATGCAAAAGTAGGACAACAAAACATGGCTCACTCGCAGATGCTGGTTTCTCTCCCTCCCTATTCTGTCCCCTTTTCACTCTGGAGCTTATCTATCACGCCGTACACCAACCAATTTAAATGGAAAACACTTTTAATGTGCGGAGACAAACACATCGCCTGCAAACGAGACGGTCTTTTAAAACATATGGCACGCATGTTTCATATATTAAAGGCTTTTGGCTGAGTGATTCAGCATCATCTAACGTTAAACGCATATGGAAACCCAGATAAATGCCTCCCTTTGTCTCCGCAGTTTCGTGCTCACTCTCCAGGCTCGTTCTGCAGCCGTTTTCCCTTTCTACCTTTGGGAACAGAGTGGGAAGAGAGAACGTGGGGAAGGTATTCATTTCTGAGTCATCATCGACTCAGCTGCATGATATGTTTCCCCCGGAGGGCACGCTAATGATCCCTAGCCTGAATGACATATGTCTGAGGCCGATTAGGACGCAGCATCCTGACAACGTATCAACAGGGATCATGTCAGGCTGAATTAGTTCAGCTCCAGTTAGGTGGGCTTGAGACAAGTTTAGAAAGTGAGACAGGTGGATTTACATCGCAAGCATGACTTCATGTGTGATCAAATGCAAAATGAAGCCTGGAACAAGCAGGCTGTAGTTCTTAGTGTTTTTTGTTTAATTTCACAGCAATACAGAACGATACAAGGCATTTTGGACTGCAGGTGAACTTCACTGAGCAATATCCTGAATCGAAACCCTCATTTTCGTTTTGATAGGAGCCGTCCTTGGCTCAGGAAAACATTACAGCATGTGTCTGCTTGCCAGCCTTTTGTTTTCTTTTCATATGGAGTGTTTCTCTGAAATGATTTGGCTGCTACTGTCTGACGCTGCCTTCAAGCTCTTCTCATAAGCTCCATCTTCCAAGTTCACAAACTGTACATATGACTTGTTGCCCGTTCTCCCTGCAGATTCTTTTGGATAGAACAACAGAATGGACACTGTGGCTGTGAGTCAGAGGCTGTTACTTTGGAAAGCAAGCAGGACATTCATGTACATAAAAACAACCACAAACACATCATCAAATACATCACTTTTGAACATTCATTTTTGAAGCGCTCTCGTCACCAATAAGAAGATCTCCAAAAGCACTTGAAGGCAGAATAAGGTGACAGCAGTACGTGGGTTTGCTGCTGCTAAACTAGGCAAATGTGGGGAGAGTTTGTCATTGGAGAGGAAGCCAGAACATTTGAGGCGAGCAGCCTTGAAATTTAGATTGCATCAGATTCTCTTTCCATTTAATAGAGTGCCAGACTGCATTAACTTGAATCACTTAAGCTAAATGTAAGGCTATTCATATGGTAAGTGGTGCTGGGTATGTATTTTCCAAGCATAAATTTATGGATATCTGTGTAGTAAAGATATGAAAAGTAACAACTGCTTTCGTTAGGTAAAATAATGTGGAAACAGAGAGAAAGAGAGAGCGACCCAAGGGCCTTGTTTCCCATTATGCATGTAGCGTTTTCATTTTCATGCACGACAGCAGGAGATACGAAGAAGTCAGCTAGAGTGTTAGTGTGTGTGTCACCTCTGGTTGGAGCATCTAATACTGTGCAGGCTACAACAGATACTTAGTTTTACTGAACAATTAACACAGAAAATGATGAAATTGTTAAGGGCATTACAGCATGACCAAATTGAGAGCACTTAATTCTGTTCACGTTGACTTACAATTTCTATTGTAATAATATCCCTGTCATTTCCCCATAGAACAGTGCTTAAGCTGCAACATATAAATTGGAATTTCTAATAACCAGCACCAAAACAGACTTAATGCTAATGCTTCTAATTCTTAATTTCATTTCATTCATTATTCTCATGGGTTTGAATCTGTTAATGCACATGGGGTGTCTCTGATAAAAAAAAACAATATACAGTTCACCAGTACACTAAATATGCCTCAAAAATGTATATAATGGTTTATAATGACTGGATTCAGAATTTAATAGATTGATTTAATTTGTTTTTAAAGCCCCATTAAGCAACGTTTTAACTCTACAAGACAGAAAGACGCCAACGCTAACTCACTGAAACAGCCCTCATAAACCGTTAGCTCATCAAAATGTTATAGCTGATGTGTTAGCAAACAGCTGCCCAGTTACGCATCCCCGCAGACACGGAGAAACATTAACATCCCATTGAAGTCGCATTTCACCTGGCAATTGTAATTTAATTATTACTGGCCGTTTAACTCTGGTTAGGAGTCCACAAACTCCTGAGAAAAATGTGTTTAGCTGATGTAGATGTAGCTAGCTTTAGGATGCTAGGTTTGAATTTCTTCACTAGTACTCTTCATTCCTCTGCTGTTTTGTAATGGGCACACTTGGCTAGTTGTAGCGTGTTTGTCGCTGCCTGCGGTTTAATATGGGGTGAGGGTGACGAGAGCCATAAGACTCAAGTCTATGTCCAGCTGGAGAACAAAAACAATGAGCTAAAAGAGGCTAAAAGCTGCATAGAGCTGCAGTGGTGAATGTTCATTCTCAGTGAGTTCGGCAGTACTAGTAACCCTTTCACATTACACTGAGTCATTTTTAGCCAATATGCAAAATATCACTTATTTCAGGTAAATGATTCACATTTATGCAGGCTCTATTTATAAGGCCAAATAAATTTAAGCTCTATTGTTCTCAAACAAGAAAATGATACACTCCAAGGCTTTAAAATAACACTTTCTAAAAGTAATTCTCATTTATACTGATGGTAGGTAAAGCTATCTAACTCACGTCCCAGTCATCTCATTGTCTACCCAAACTGTGATCAATATAAACCTTCTGTGCCCTGCAAAGCTGAGATCAATATGTAGGCTAACTATGCACAGTGAAAAACAACAACAACCTGGCATACCTGCTACATAGAGCATAATGTTAATTTGATACTCGTCATTGGGCTTCTTAAAAATTTAGATATGTAATTTTTAACCTTCACTTATCCTTTGCTTTACTCAACTGATTGAGCTCTAGGCTCTTTCTCAACTCACACAATCATACATCATACATTTCCACACATCCCCTGCTTGTCCCACTCCTATCCATCCAACCATCCATCTATTTGTCCATCCATCCATCCGTGCATCCTCTTGCACATGTGTACTTATCTATCATGTTTCTTTCTCTCTTCTATCAAGCTTTGCCTGAATGAAGGCAGGAGTGTTTTCACTATTTGGCTAGTTTGCTTTATTATGTGACCCTACTGCCATGCTGATGTGCACACACTCACTGATGCCTGGACTAAAACGCTAACAATAGTGACATTAAATGCACCTGCATGAGCTACCCAGGGGCCACAGGTTGGACCAGTCCATGATGGTTGAGGTGTGTGTGTGTGTGTGTGTGTGTGTTGGGGATGGAGAACGGGGCGGTGGAAAGGTCATCATGAATAGTACATGAGGTTGGGTGGGGTTTAGTTGTTCAACGTCCATCACCTCCCTGCAGATGATCTCCAGCTGGTTTGGGTGGGGGTTTGTGACTGGCCAGACACTGGTGTGTGTGTGTGTGTGTGTGTGTGTGTGTGCATGAGTGTGTATCTGGTAGCAGGGGCTCTTCCATATTCATGCTTCAACTCCTATGTATTCAGCTCCACATGAGACCATTTACATCCTAGAAATTGGGCTGGAAATAATGGGAGGTGACATGCGGGTGGGAGTCTGACCTTTGACCTACACTTTGTGTGTGCATGCATGGGTCGGGGGTTCAAATAAAGAGCCTTGATTGGTGTAGATAGTGTGAATTGATGCCTTGCTTGCAAAAACATTTACACGGATACAACACAGATGGCTTCAATAAAAAAGTAATTCTCATTGCTGCCCTGTCGATTACACTTCAATCCAGCTTCATCAGTCAACATACACAGACAGCGTCTCACTGAATAGATGGACACATTGTTTTGTCGCTCTGATATATTTTTTAATATCCATCTGCCCAACACTGAATAGTATTCAATAACTGCCAAGGCGGTCAGGTACAAATCTTCAACTGTCCGCTCCTTTACTAAAATGAGACCAATCAGTAGCTGGGCAGGGCTGAGACATGTGACAGCAATGGCAGAAATATACAGTAAATTACACCAAAGAATGAAATATAACTGAATCACTGAGAGGTTTGCTTTGTTTTTACATGCACATGCCGGACATGAGCCATTTCCAATGAGCCAAATTCATTTGCAAAATTCCAATTCAAATAGCTTTGTTGGCATGAAGCTCAGCATAAGTTCAATCAGGAAGACTATCTTTATGCCTCATTCATTCTCATCACTTATCCAACCAGATTTTGCCATGATCTCAATTCATATTGACATATTTACAATCATATTGCTGCTGTCAAACTTTAACTCTGTTCTCCTCTTGCATGATGATGTCACAATGGGGTCTAATCGCCAAAGACTCTTCACATTTCTCATCTTTATTATGCACGTGTCAATAAATATTTATTCACTCATAGTGAAAGTCTCTCCTGTCTGAAATGACCATAACGAAATACAATATTGCCAAAGCACTAAATCTATAAATGCACATTTGCTGTATGTATATATACTTTTTGAACAGTTTGCAAAACTTCAACATGCAGAAGAAAACCCAAAAAGAACAAAGTGCTTGATGAACAAACAAAAGCAACAAAAAACAGTCTGATTCCCTCATGTTGTGGTAGGCAGAGACTGACTGTCCTGCGGGAAAGCAACTCTCTTTCATTTCTCCCAGTACAATTTTTTGTTTTCTGAGTTAATAAAATGTGGATGCGTATTGCTGAATTTTGGGAAGAACTGTTCCCGGACAGGTTTATATTTTGGGCACTGTGTGAGGAAGGGCTGCTCTGCCTCTACAGTACTTCTTCCACACTGTTGGCACACTCGCTCCTCTTTTGGCAGCCATGTTTTCTTATATCTGCCTGTTTCTGTGGCCAGGCTGTGGGCACTCAATTCAAAATTCAAAATTCATTTTCTTTTATTGTTTTATGCTCTCTGTAATCAAATATGACAACAGAATAACCGCTGACAAAATCAGACAATTTTCAACTGGAAACTGCTTTTGGCATATTTTGGAAAAACACTTTATGAATGTAAGGATATGATTTGGGAATAAATATATAAATGATATATAAATGACTTTCTGAGAGTGAATGTAACAATAAGAAAGTGATAAGAACATTTAAGTACTACTGCTGTCACATTCACAGGATTAATAGCCACAAAAGATGGTGATTCATCACAATGTGACTGTAATTTGTGGCCTTAAAGGGGGACTCCACTGTTTTCACATCTCATGTCGATTTATTAATCATGGTGATTACAACAGTACTCAGTGTGTGAAAACGGCTGTATAAAGTCTTCTGTGGCTCTGGAGGGGCTTGTCAAGTCTGGGAAAATAACCCTGATGATGTCATCAGGGCTATGTTTGGAGACTACACATTTTTAACAGAAAGCCCACATTTCAAACTGAGGGCATGAAGTTTGAAAGGCATGGGCATATATCCGGCAGGGTCTAATTAAAGACTCTAGTGATTTGCATCATGGGAAGTATAGGATCCAGTGTTTTGGAGTTTGATCCATACATAGGACTAAATGTAAGGAAACCTTGGCCTCTGCTGCATTGATCTTGAGCACTCACAAGTGCCCCAACTTTATGAAAGTGCAATACTAAATCACGGGAGAACCCTTGCAGTAATGTCCCGTTCACACATGTGGTCACAAATACTGGAAATTCAGATTGGAGCCATTCATTGTGAATTCAACTGGGTAAGTTGAGAGAGCTTAACTTCATGCTTATATACTCTTGATACACTTGTGGGAGCGACAACCCGTTTTGATTCCCTAGTTAAACAACAGCACATTATCTGGACTTGAATGAGAAAAACAATGAAGAAAAAACACATTGCTCTAAAAACTGGTGTTATGGCACTGTGAGAAAACAACTGCCCAATCGGAGCTGAGTATGTAAATTACGTACATGCTCAACACAAACACGCTTGCAAGCTTTGGGCTCATGAAAGACGAGAGTCTGCCACTTTGAATCCACGTGTGAACGAGGCCTAATTCACTTCCCTCTGCATCCACTTATCAACGAATACAAAGAATCTGTCAACCCATCTGTAAATTCATGTTTGCATAATTTAAAAACTTTCTGACTGCACATCTCTGAGTGTAAAGAATCTGTAAACAGAAGGGGTATTTAATAGCTGCACCAAAAGCAAGCCTGATGCAAAACACAGTGAACAATTCAAGACCTCTCATGAGTGTTGAAGATATTTTAGCACATTGTTGTTGTTGTTTTTTTTTGGGGGGGGGGGTTGTGGGATGAATAGAAGGCAAAAGCAAATGAACTCACTTCAACACTCCAACTTGAAATATGGAGATAATGGCTTGGAGAGTATCACTGATCTGAAACCAAACAGACTCAAAGTGTTCATCCTCGAGAGGTTTTTTTCTAATATTCCGGGCCAGTCAAGTGTTAGTGCTGAGAAACGTGTCAGGAAATGTGTTGGACTGAGTTATTATCACCCCAGGTACAAGAACAGGCAGTACCAACCCCCACTCTCTCCCCACACACATACTCCACCTGTATACTTATCTATCCCGTCTCCTTTCTCTCCCTTCACTCTTCTTTGACACTTCAGTCCTTCATTATTAATCTTTACACCACTTCCCTCAGAACTCCTCCAGCCTGCACACGCACACGCACACACACACACACACACACACATAGGCTTCAATAATTGATACATTTCCCAGAACTCTGTCTAAAAATAGTATGGACAACATTGCCTTATTCACACTGTATTTTTCCCCACAAGCACCGGATCCAGAGTCAAGGGTGGACTGAAGACTTTGGACACAAAGACTGGAAAAGGAACACACAAACACACACATTAATCCTTGACTCCATGGAGGTGAGAGAGTTAAAAATGAGGTCCTGAGGAAGACGTACAATGTTGCACCTGGGGTATTAATAACACAACGCTTCCTGCTCAGCACTGATCCCCTGTTGGGCCCTCAGGCAGCAGCATATGGCCCCACCAACACCCAAACACATAAAGCCAAAGAGACTCTATATTAGCTTATGCAACGCAGGAGCAATCCTGCACAATCTTTGACTATCCTTGAGTCCTTATCCCAATGTGGATGATCTGGAGGTTTAAAAACTACAAAAAGCTTGACTTGTAGCAGAGCAGGCACCACACAAGCCCCCTTTTCAAGTATATTTGGTGTGTTGAATGCTTAAAGCTAAAGTGGCAGAGACAGGACAAATACTTCCATCAATTTCCCAGAAACAAAATTAAATGATGCAGGGAAGTGGTGAAAATCCTATAAGGAGTTTTAGAGCACAAACCTCCATTTCCAAAGTGCTGAGTATTTGTTGCCTTTTTTTTTGCAGCAGGCTTTGATTTCTTACAGGTTCTATTTCAACACTATGAACACTGTGCCCTCCCACTTCAGCTTGTTGTGTTATATGGAGGTGCTGCTGTGAGAGAACAAGAAAAAGAAGAATAAGAAAAAGTATAATCAGTGTATGTGCGATATGTTTATTTATGTTTTGTGTGTTAGATGATGTTTAATGTACACAATGGTTTAAATTTCTTCTGTCTTCACACAATTATATAGGATTTTTACAGTACAAGATATCCAGAAGTGTAAATGAAAGGGTAAATAGCACCAAGACAATTACATTTTTATCACAAAGAGTGAAGGTGTAATTACATTACAGAGAGCTCCAATTAGTGTCTTATCTTTCCCCAATGGTTAAAAGTTGCATATCTGTGTGGAATACACTATGAAGTGTTTCTTTTTTTCTCTCTACAGATTCTTGTGAATCTCTGCACCTTCTACCACATGGCAGAAGCTCAAATTGTGAATACAGATGGTGTGCGTGGCTCAAGTTTGTATGCATGTGTCTTACTCAAGGCAGGGAGCAGAGAAATCATGATCCTTACTTTTGATTCTGCTCACTGATACAGCCTCTGGTCATACCATCCCAGCACAGCTCATACTGTATGTGCTCATGGTAGTGTAATATATCTCTATAATATAGGCTTCCAAGTGTGAGGCGCGTGTGGTGCTGCAGCTCAGTGAGATGACACAACCTGAGTTATGGCTTCACTTTCCACCTGGACCTACATATGTTTGTATTCACAGTAAGTAAAGCTGGATAAAAGCCTCAGTAAATGGCAGCAGAGCACCATGCTGTTGCACTTACACAGCTCAAAAATACAAAAACACTGACTGACATGAACTTTGGTGTCTTTCTTATCTTAATTAGGAAGCAACTGCACTTGTCAAAGAGAAATTTCCTGCAAGAAAAAAATTTCAACACTGCAAGCATTATGACTCATCTTCATGCAGGAATATGTGTTGCATATGTTACCTCCATCTGCGATGTTCAACAATCTGGACACATTAAAGAGCCCTCTACTCATATACTTGAACGTACTTTCTTCCATCAGTGTAATTATTTATACTGAGGTGGAACATTAAAGCTGGAATCTTGCACAACAGTGTTTGTTAAAGGAGGTCTATCTGACAAAATGTTATGATATAAATATTAGATGATATGTACGCCTCACCAAGCAACCAATGTGGATTTTCAGACAATAGAAAGGTTAAGACTGGAGCATGAAAGCTCATTGTTGAACTTGGACAAAAAAATATTTGGAGCTCAAGGTCCACTTCATGTCTTTTTTTCCAGAGCTTTCAAGTGCATTTGCCAGTCTATATCAGGACATGCTCAGTTATCATGGAGGTGACTAAGTGAGAAATCATCCAAGTGCAAAAGAGCTAGTCTGATTTGGGAATTAAAACGTGTTCATCATCTAGCCTCACATTTTTCAGCAAAGTAATGTGATAACAAGCTATAACCTAAAACTATGCATCAAATAAAACTGTGAGCCGGGTGTATTATGACATTCTCATCTGTTAATCTTTCAAACAGTCTGTGTTCGCTTTGGTCTTATCTACGTTGTCTTCTCTGCTGCCGCAATGACCCAAATTCATCCTATCTGATCTCAGATGTTTTGATGCATTGTGATTTCCCCGTCCCAACCAATCCCTGTCCACCATATTTGGCTCATCCCATTAAACAGCCTCGACAAAAAATGAAAATAAAACTGCCACACCTTTGCCCTGGCTTGCAAATACTAACAAAAACCTTTTAAAATATTTAAACCTGGACTTGTGAATACATTTGCAAGTATATATCTTTCCTAAATCTTTCTTTTCCCCTGAGATACAACAGTAAAAATCCAATTCAAACCAAAACAGAGGAAGAGACTATAGAGATGGAGGCACAAGCTTTGTTTGAGCTTTTATATCCCGTCTGCACAGCCGAGTCTCGCTTTTTAGGAAGGCAAAAGGCATTACTGTGATAATCCTGTTTTTCATTATGTGCAATATTAGCTGTGTTTAATCTAGATTGAAAGCCTTTTACTAAATAAAAAGAGAGTTTCTTAAAAAAAAAAAAACAACAACTGACAGCTCTGGCATACCTGTGCTGCATAGTTCAGAAGAGTGTGCTGGGATAAAGTGAAGTGTGCGACGTCTCTGCTGATTTCTCTCCTGGCTCATTAAAACTTGATGAACCTGAACACTCCCTCTAAAAGCAGCAGCGGCTCTTTGACAGAGCAGGCCTTGACTCTGTCCATTAGCATAATGTGTTCAGTGATAGAAATGGCCAACATCATGAAGGAGACCGGATTTTAAGGAAGTTGGGCTTTCTAAAAATCTTTATACCAACAAACTTTAAATAATGCTCAAACTGTTTTTACAGTTTTTTATTTCTATTATTTATTATTCTGTTATTTATCAGTTTTATTTTTATTTTATTTCCTACTATGTTTAAAGATATAATCATAAAAGCGGCACTAATCAATATTTCTATGTATTGTGAAAGGTGTTCCTCGTGGTGACAAACCCACAAAGAATCCCCTGAATCTGCAGTCCCCATCAGCTGTACGGAGAGTTTTAAAATCTTTCAGCTCAGTGTTTTGGTTTAGCGTTCCACAATTTCCCTGTTTTGATTCACTCTCACCGCTCTCAACAGCGTTGCTTCACCATGCTCCACCTCCATGTGGCCAATAACTATGTTGGCCAGTCTCCCCTATCGCATGATATATATACGTCGAGTCCGTGATTTCAACAGACCTCTTTTTCATAAGCTCTTCATTGGCTATATTATAAGCAGTGTTAAGGTACACACACACACACACACACAGGAGCCCTGATTAATATTTTTGTTTGCTTGTGTAACTGTGTGCTGTGGTGTTTAAACATTGTAATTACCTGAAATCCCCTACTGTATGGGTGGCACTGAGAGGTGGTTTTCCTTTATTTTCTGTTGATGAAGTTTCTCCAGGTGGTGCTCTTTACTTTATCTACTCTAATAAAAAACTGTTCATACTAAGCTACTGTTGTGGTCGACTACTTACTACCCAGCTCTTGGGTAGCTCAGCTGCTGCATGTAAAGCCCATCATTTCCTATGTGACAAAGGACTTTCCCCCGGTGTTTAGAACAGCAAATTTAAAACTTTTGATGACTGGATATCGACTGAATAATTCACTGCGTTAAATCAATGGTCTACAGAAAGGAGCAGCAAAACAGAGATGAATCTGAATATGAAATGTTGCAGATTGCGACTTTTAGAGATTTAAAACATTTCTCAAAGCTGCATCTAAGAAAGTTAAATATGTATGGCTGTTTGCAAAATTTAACTTCATGGGGATTCAGTGCGATCCATTCAAAGACAACCTTTCATTGAACAGGCCTGGATTGGAGCATAATTCACCATGTATCACTGTTTACTCCATATGTGCTAGTGTATACAGCAAAAAGCCAATTTAGAGCTGGTTTGGGTTTGCATAGAAAATGTATTTGGTCAGTGAGCAGCAGGGATAGACTAGATATCATCTCGTTGGCTTTATGGTGCATCCTTTGACAAACACCAATCCCTGTTTGTTTACCTGCATTGGCTAGAGGGTGTGCTGATGAATAATAATGACAGTGCATGTGTGTGTGTGTGTGTGTGTGTGTGTGTGTATCCAGTCCCTGAAGCTAGCCACCTCCTATTTCCAAAACCATATCTCATCTTTTGCAGGAGGACTACTGTGACCAATCTAACACTGCCCCAGGAACAGAAAGTGTGTGTGTGTGTGTGTGTGTGTGTGTGTGTGTGTGTGTTTGTGTACTGGCTGACATCTGCCCCTGCCACTGCCCTGCCTCTCTGTAGCAGCTCCTGACCTGTGCGACTGTCAAACAGGAGTGCTGAAACCTGGCTGCCATCTTTAACTGCTCCAGTTTAGAGCCACTCCAGATGGGATAGACGAGGAGAAGAAAAGATACCAAAAAAACTACGTTATCTGAATGAAAGACAAAAATAAGAAGCTTCACATCATCACCCAAACCAATCCCTGTTCCTGAGAGAAACAAGGATTCTTCATCTATAATGGAACTGGTGGGGGAGGGTGACTGAATCGTAGTGTGGCATCAGATGAACCCAGCATGG
The DNA here is from genome assembly GCA_002120245.1 of Maccullochella peelii. Classification (NCBI taxonomy): domain Eukaryota; kingdom Metazoa; phylum Chordata; class Actinopteri; order Centrarchiformes; family Percichthyidae; genus Maccullochella; species Maccullochella peelii. Next base: position 114,648 of record LKNJ01000942.1, read on the forward strand.
CGCTGAGGTAATTGCACATTCTTTTTTTTTTCCCCTTTAGTGCTTCTGCTCTCACATAAAAGTCTCATTTTGAACAAGAGGAAATGTATTGCCTCTCAGGGGATTGATGAGTGTTACATGACTTTGAGCCTCAAAATGAAACTCCACCCCTCGTGGGCGCAAATGCACGGACCACATGCAGCGTCTAAGTCCAACTTACAAAATACACTGCTGACGATTCACTCTGCAACACAGATTTGAGATTCGCAATGATTTATTGGCTTAATCAAGCCGATTTTGAACTTTTATTAAAAGTCATTCAGTGATGTTGGCCTTTGATATGACAGAGAGGGGGACAGCTGTGCTACTGATGAAGCAATGCATTCTGGGGCCACTCAAGAAGTGTGCCGTGTATGAGTGTGTGGCGAGCTGTAGTCTATGAGAGGAACCAATTGGACCAATCTGTTTTAATTACATTTCTCTATCTGCTTCTGACAAACACACACACGCACACACGCACGCACACACACACACACACACACACACACACACACACACACAGACACACACACACACACTAAAGGTGCTAAGTCCTCCCCCCAGGCTGACAAGCCCTCAGTGCCGGGGAAAAGTGGAAGGGATTTCTGTGGAAAAAAAGGAAGAGAAAAAAAGAAGGTGGAGGAGGGAGAGGGAGATAAATCGAAGGCGAATTTCAGTTCAGGTCAATTTCTGAGCGATGATATCTTAATATTCTCAGTATGCAGGATGGTGGTGCTTATGTTTGAGTTGTTGCCCAAGCTGCCATGCCCTCGCTCTCCCAGTCTAATCTCGTTCTTTCCCTTCTACTTTTTTTCCGAGTCCCCCCTGCCTCACGTCTTCTTACCTTTATTTTCTTTCCTCAATTCATTCCCTCCCTCCCACATTATTTCCCCCTTCCTCCTTTTGTTGTTCTTTCCCTCCCGTTCAATTCAATCACACCGTTTCTTTTCTTCCTACTTCTTCTTGCATTGTACTTGCAACCCATCGTCACTGGAGGTAAAACTATACCGTTTTTCAAAAGAGCAAAGATTAGAAAGCTAATCCTAGAGAAAAGTCTGAAAATAAAACATAATTTTGTGCCCCCACAGTGGGGGTCCTGGCCCGCAGGTTGGGAACCACTGTTTTACACAACAAGTCCTCCAACCCATACGACCACGTAGGCTGTGTGTTCCTGACCTCTAATACGACCCACAGGAGCGTTTCCTAAATTAACGCCCCTACCGGTGGCAGAAGATATGACTCCAAAAATCACATATATAGGCGTACCGGACCTTTGTCATTATGGTAACAATAATAAACACGTGGTTAACGTTGTGAAGTGGTCGCAGTTTGGTTAGGTTTAGGCACCAAAATGACTTGGTTGGATTAGGAAAAGATCATGGTTTGGGTTAAAATAAGTACGTTAGTAAGTAAAGTTTAGTCATTTAAGTTACATAACGTTAAAATAACTCATGGTTGACTTTTGGTTTCACAAACAGCAGTCTCCTGGGTGAAAGTCCTGTGTTGTTTAAACCATCCATCCACCCCGACATCCTTCCTACGCAGACTTTGTTGCTGTTTATACCACCTCACCGGACTTCCACCTTTGCTCCCGTCAATATTACTATGACCACTAGAGGTCGCCATACATACAAATGTAAGTATGGGACCTAATAAGCTGCTGCACAGACGACCTATACAAGGTCAATCTGACCACAGAGCCTTCCCTCCCCTTACATACTTCCAGAGAGTATGTGAGCCAGTTACAGTAACTTCTTCCACAGCAGCAGTAGTGCCGCCCGGTGCCCCCATTCCCTCCCTCCAACTACCATGCATGAGCTACATCCACGACTAATGGACTAACTAATTTCCTGCAGACATAAACACACCTGGTAGGTTGCAGTCACAGTTAGGGGTCTTTGTGCTGTTTGGTGTGTGTGTGTGTGTGTGTGGAAAGGGTGTGTGTGTAGCTTGGGATTGTAGTCTAGTCTTTGGTAATGCCTGTGTTTGTGTGGAATGTGTTTGTGCATTAGTTTTAGAGGGAGCAGAGTAAAGGGAGGAGATGGATAGCAAAAGGATTAAGAAGAGGAATGCACACTGCAAAAAAGAAAAGTGTGGGGTCTGTAAAATCATTTTTTCCTCAAACATTAATTTTGCCACTATCACAGCTGATTAAATACTGATTCAACCTATCAGGCAACATCTAAAAACCAAGAATCTCAAGTACTACCACTTACAGTTGTGTCCCTGAAAGTTGTAACATCTTGATGAAGTGGAGGTGGCGCGATCTGTCACTTAATTCAGGAAAATTAGTAAAAGGTACTAAAAGTACGGGAAAACATGTCAACCTGTTGATGAACTTTTGCACTTAGATTAAGTCTCACTGCTTGTTACTGCAAGATGCCATTTTTGCAGTGTAGTGACAGGAGACAGCTGGGGGAGATGAGAGCTGTCTGACACCAGTGGGAAATGTCACAGCTAATACATATCACATGTGGAGGGACTCACACTGGATGCCTTGTTTCCTGCAAGATGTGTGCTTGGCTGTGTGTGTGTGTGTGTGTGTGTGTGTGTGTGTGTGTGTGTGTGTGTGTGTGTGTGAGACGTGAGCTCACTTGCAATGAAATTCCACTTGTGTGCAGCACGTGTTGAGTGCATGTGTGCATGTGGTGAGTTTGAGCTCTTTGCAGTTATTTGATACACAACCCACTCAACCATATATAAAGCAAGACATATACATAAAACACCTCACTCTGGGCAGTGCTGGTGCATGTGGATATATGTATATGTGTGTGTGTGTGTGTGTTTGCATGTCAAGGAAGTTAGAAACACATTTGACTGTATTATTACTGGTGTGGACACAATTCTCACATTAGAAAGCAACCAATATGCATCTGAAAAAGTCATTTCTCTCTTGTACTGTTTTAAAAACTATTTCTCTCCTTTAAAGGGCTACTCTGGTGATTTGTTATTGCACTTCCATAAAGTTGGGGTGGGCTCACAAGAAATCCATTAACAAAAAGACTGATGAAAATTGATGCAGAAGGCTGAGGATATTTGGACTTTTTCTTGGTTTGGATCAAGCTCCAAACATCCTGAATCCTTCATTTCCCATAATGCGATCAATAGCACCGTTTCACTAAAACTCCCCTGCCTGGTAAATTCTACAAGCTGTGTAGTACTCCTCATGGCCCGTAAACTGGCCTTTATGTGTAAAACTTCATCACTGAATGACAGGTAATTTCAGTTAACATATTTATTTATGTTAACATATTTAAATATTTTCTTAGAAAATGTCTTACGTGTAAAAATGTACTAAAATCATTGAATTATCTCCCCTCTTTTACTGTAATGGGGGGGGAAAGTTTTTAAAACTAAAGTTACACGTTGTTCTTGCGGTGTAACCCTTAACCCCAGCCCCAAAAAAGGGTTGGACCAAATATCCATTTACAGTAAATGCAGCAGTTTCGGTTACAAGTTACAAGAGTACACATACACACATAGTGCCACACACACACACACACACACACACAGTGTTTGCCTTCAGTGACACCAACCCCTAATTATGGAGTAACAGAGTGTACTGGGGTGCATGAGACTCCAGTCGAAAAACAAGCTCAAATGAACGAGTGCTGAGCAGATATACAGACACACACAGCGGCACTGCCTGTTGGCTTATTATGGGAAACCTTAGACATTTTTCAAAGGTCGTTCTGTTTTTAAGCTCCTCACATTGTGTGAGTGTGGAAACTTACTATTCACACAACATAAAACCTGTTCAAATAACCAAATTACACACATTGAGCCACACACATTCATATGCTGTGTACAATCCGGAAACACACAATAACTTCCAGCTTTCTTTCTCTCCGAAAATCTACACAACAGCTAAACTGTTCAAATTGTCATAATTCTTCATTCTATTTCTATGTCTCCCCTCTTTCTCGCTCTCTCATTATGGGAATGAGCAAGCAGGCAGATGTGCAAGGTTGTTGGAATACTAAGCACACTCTGTATTTGTTGTCTCTCGTACACACACTCTGAGGTGTATGGCTAGAAAACTGAGGGCGGTGTAATGTAATTATGAGTTAAATGCATGGGACGTGAACAAAAAATGTACAATTTAAGCCAGCCTTGGGGGGAAATGAATTCCCCTCATTTCACCCAGAGTGCACAGAAATCATGTTTTGCTTCATGTTAACTATCTCTTCAGACAAACAGACAGACAGATGCAGTAGATGCAGAGACATAGATAGATCCTTCCAAATATAGTATCTATTTTCCTCCACGCCACAGTTGCAGCACAGCTGGAGAACAGTGATTGGTTGGAAACAGAGAAGAGGAGCATTTCCGCATTGACTGCCTCAGTGATGAATTTTATTTTTAAATTGAATGGCTGGTTATCTCCGCGGCTTGCACACTGACCACTTAAGCCCAAATTACATTTTCCATATCCGCGTAGTCATGAGGGCCCGTGTGACGTAAATGTTTTCATCTGCAACCCGAGGTTATGACTCTGTGGACTGGAAGCACAGCAACTGCACATGTATGGAACACAGACACCCAGTGCAGTACGTAAAGAATCACATGCATGTTTCTATATCAGTGTTATTACAGTGTCACCCCCACTTCAGTCACCCCATAAGAGTTGTGTAAGCACCATATAGCTCTTCCAATAAAATTTCTGATTAGTTTCATCCTTTATTAGATTTATAGACTATTGAATTCTGCTATACAGGGGACAGAGGTCACTACAGAAGAGTCTGACGAATCAGACTTTTCTTGCTTGTGCACTGTTTTTTATTTTGGAGTGCAGCAGAAGAAAAATCCTCAAAGAAAAATAATCGTTTAAAAATAAACTTTTTAATTATACATTAAGTATTGCATTTATTACGATGCTCTTAAGATGTTGGCACAAGAAGCTGATTTAATATATACAATGTGAGTATATTCATACACTTACATAGACATAACCTTCTTTATCATTAAAGTGAGACTATGTATTCAGCCCTGAGGAATGTTACATGGTTCTGAGTAGGCAGACCGTGAGAGAAATAGTATTGAAAAAAGACTCAGGGTCAAATAAAAAAATGAGGCTGACATGTAAAATAACATTTGCAGAGTGAAGTGCATATCTGAAAAGGTTTTTGTCTGTCTTGTGAGTCTACTTCATGGAATAATGGTACTCAAAAGTCAAGAAATTTTTTTCTTATTCCTGCCTTGCACAAGCGTGTGGTGGCTCAGTTGTCTCAATATCGTCTGCCCTCTGTCTTGCTCTCTGCTATCATAAATCTTTTCCAAGCTCAGCAAGAGGGAAGCGATCAGCATGCTATACAGAGACACATGTGTCTCTGTATAGCACGTGTGTGTGTGTGTGTGTGTGTGTGTGTGTGTGTGTGTCTTTATTGTGAAAAAAGCTAGCCGGGTGAAAATGGTGTCGCTGACATGCTGCTGGGCCATGTGTCCATGTGTTGTAATTGTGTCCAGTGGAGCGCAACACATATATTCAACACACACACACACACACACACACACACACACACACATAGAGATTCCAGGCTTCCAGGTCTGGAAGTCAAATGAAAGGGGATGACGACAATACATGTAGGCAAAGAGCTACCCGCTGTGTGTGTGTGTGTGTGTGTGTGTGTGTGTGTGTGTGAGATAAAAGGGTGGGTGAGATTTCCTACTCAGTGCTGCAGATGGAGCAACCATACGAGCAGTGAATTATGAATATCTGTGTTTACCAATGGAAGTATGGGGCTCTACTGGGATTCCATGGACTGGTCCACAACTAGTTGCACATCTGGTTGCCATGACAATCTTCAATAAATGTACTGGTACAGAAAACAAACAAACTAATATCTCCACTTTAAATTTGAGAATTTGAGATTCCACCTTGTGTGTGTGTGTGTGTGTGTCGGGGTCAGGTTGAGGGTTAGAGGTTCAGAATGGATAGCTTCCTGCCCTCCCTGTGTATGAGCCTCCAAGGAACATACACACAACATATTCATTACGCATACTCAGCGGGAACACACACACGCAGGAACACAAAGCACATAAACAGCCATGTTCCCACAGCACACACACACACACACACACACACACACAGACACGAATAAAAGTTGACACAAACTGTAAAATTGGATGTTCGGCGTTCTGTATTGTGTGTGTGCTGGCAGTGTATGTGTGTTCGTGCACACACCCCGAGGTTCAACTGCAATCTGTAAACAATGTTTCTGGCTGAGTGAAGAAAAACAAGAAGCAAGGGGTGAAGTGTTCAAGAGAGAGTAAGAGTGTGTGCGTGTGTGTGTGTGTGTGTGTGTGTGTGTGTGTGACAGAACAAGAGAGAGCAAGAGAGCAACCGGCACTTCTGCAGCAAACTAAGACATTCGGTATCTGTGTGAGCAGTGTGGATTTTGTCAGCACAGAGCAAAACACTCCAATAACTTAGTTAGGAGAACACTGTGATGCAGGACTCTGCTAATAGCTGGATATCACAGCGCAATACTGTTCAGCAGCACGTTGACACGGCAAGCCACTTATTTTCCTCTAATTAACAGCCTGACAATGAAATTCGTCGCACTGGTTACACTTCCCAATGTGGTTATTTTCTGACATCGCCACCCAACAATTAAATTAGTGCCTGCCCATCACAGCTTAAAGTGGAACGACAACTGAGCCCCGATTTAAAATAACTTGCTGCTGTGTTAATGAGAAGGAATGCCATTCTTTGCATGATGACGCCGCCGTCATCATGCAAATAACATAGTGAGATCATTTGAAGCAACATTAGGCCGTACTACACACTAATTACTTCCAATATATGACAAAGAGATGAAAAGGGGTGGGCTTTCAACCATTCCTCTGCACCGCCATGCTGAACGATAAGGGCTTCGATACACAGTTAGAAACTATCAATTAGCTCGCATGGATTCATACTGTCAATGGGGTTTTGGTTACCCCGCTAATGTCATTCGTTCTATTTCAGAAATAGACTGGGTACACTGGAAATTAGTTTTATTCTCTATTTTATTGGTTTCTTGGTTTGCCATCAGCATGAAGGAAATCACTCACAGAAAGTTTGGATGAATTTACTTTGCAACTAACAATCACAGGAAGCACTTTTGTCACTGTGGAGGTATATTCATGAGAGAAATATGTACTAAAAAACACAAATAAAATTGATTTGCATGCACTTTGTGGCTGGCTTTTTCACATTTATCTGGCAACAAGAGGACATTTAAAAGGCTGAATTGCAGCTCATATGTGCATTGCAATACTCCAGATCAGAGATCACACCTCTACATAGCTTCTATAATACTACATGGCTATCACGGATGCTGGCTAGCAGCTTCCAGATCACAGCCAAAGATAGCTCAGCGTGCTGTCCGTCCACATCAAAGAACTGCTGATCCTTACAAGATCCGAGGAATAACCTGCATCAACAATTGGCGGGGTTGCTACACAGCTGGGGGACATATCAAAGCAAACCTATTGCTAACTGTGTCAATAATTACTCCATGTCATAGGGAATAAAAAGTACATAGTGCTGCTCCGGCCGACTCGGTTCTCTCCTTTCTGGCTAATATTTTAGATTTTCTCTCTTTGGACTCCTGCTTCTAACCTATCTTGGCAGATCAATACTGGCTAAGCTGAGGTGAAGCGAGCAGTGAGTGGGAATGCTGTCGGATGGTTAGACGTGAGGGTAGACGGGACTTGGCTAATTCCTTTGCCTTTCACCTTTGTTTATGAAAAAACCCTATTTACTGAGCTCTTCAGACGCTCACGTAAGCATCTGCTGAGTCCACAGGCACGAAACGAGACAGGCTGCCCTGACCAAGGTGAGGATACAGAGTTCAGCCGTGCAGTTTGAAAGCTCTGTGTACTTTCAAAGGGCAACAAACTTTTCCGTTGATAAAGTCAAGGCTGCCCGCTGCCCCCTCCGTTTTTCCAGCCTTTTTCAAGCCTCTACAATAGCGGACTAACAAGCTGCTCTCTGCTAAAAGTCAGACATGACAACTCTTCTGTGAAATCGTAATCCTGAAGAGGCAACTTTACAGTGTACCTCTGATATCTTGATGTGAGACATTCTCAGCCAGTACCCCCACCCCGGCTAAAAGATGAGGTAGATATTTTGCCTGTTGTGTGAAATCTATGATGTGAAATGATTTAATTAAGATAGGCCGAGGAGTCATAATTAATTCTGCCTCTCTCCGAGTCAGGCTTACTGTCAAGAACACAGGGAAAGGCTCCGGCAGAATAAATTACAGGACAATTGTGTGTGTATGTATGTCTGTGTTTTCTCCCCCCCATCTGAGGGGGTAATGGGTGTGTAGCGCTTCGTTACTGCATTCTCCCAGAGCTGACAAAGAGTTATGTCAATTCTTTAGGAAGAGGTAGCGTTCTCAAAGTGTAAGTGAGCCCGCTGGCACTTTTTTTTCAAGCGTCCCACCATCTTAGATCAAATCACATTTCAGTCCAGGAGTTTATTTTGTCTGTCAGTAAGGAGCATCCTCTGGGGAACACTGTCAGCGACAAATGCGAAATTGAGGGATTCACAGCGAATAGGCTCCTGGCAGGCAGGTTATGCTGGAGACAGCTACAGTCACAGAAGACCTCTGAACTGTCTGAGGCTCTGTTTCTCCATTACACTTCTTGTGAGCCACTGGCCCATTTTGGATCTTGTTTGGCCACCTACACCTAATTTCCATTTCAGTCTGAAGACCTTGAGGCATTAGGTAATAATCCCTCTTAAATCTCTAATAAAAAAATGACCAACATTAACTTACAGAGGTCATATCTAATATTACTATTGCCTCCTTCCCATGTCCCTTAACCAGTGGACAAACATGTTCTGTGTTTTCTCTGGATGTGGACACTGACAACTGGGGGCCAAGAGCTTCATTCATCAAGCATTACTCCGAGTCAACCCCCTTTCCAAAGTCCAATACTAATCCCTCGAGCTGCAAATTCTCCAAGCTTTTTTTGCTTTGGCCAAACACGCAACAACTGTCTTATTATCAGGAGACGACAGGCAATAATGAGTGTGGCCTAAGCCAAGCAACTGCTGCTTTGAGCTTTCAAAGAAAGAGCCTAATTAAAGGCCGCTTTGTGACTTTTGTCACTTTTTTGACTGGTGATTATAGGCCATTCACTGGGGAGGATTCGTCAGCTATTTGCGGGTGGCGCACACCATAAATATCATCTAAAAGCTGTGCTTATGCTGTGCCGAACCTGCATTTTTCCCAAGCGAGTCCCAAGATTCTCTCGCTCTAATTTGCAGAACAAATTCCTTTACTTTCTGCAGAATCTCCAATCAACTGCAGTTCAGAGACAAATTAGGCTGTTTAAAAATGCAGACTCCTTTAGTAGCTTGTCTATGATTTCCTGTAATTGAGTACCGGGAAGCAGTGTGTCCTTGGCACTGAGGACAAGTTCAGTAGAACAAGCCCTGTGCTCTTTGGAACAGATTTGACTAATGGCAGAGCTATATTAGCCCTCTGCTGGTCTAGAGAATCTTTTAAATCACCCCTCCACCACTACTAAAACCATGCTTCTGCAAAAAGTGGCCTACTGTCTTATTTGGGCCAACTCTAATTGTCTCACTAATCTCTCCAGCGTTAAATGACCCAGAGAAACTGCGTCCCACAGGGCAGGCTTACCCCGCTGATTGGAGACTTTGTCTTTTGTTTTGCTTGGCATATTAAAACAGCATAGGCTGCTGATGGAAAGCCTACAGAACTATTGGAAATGTAATTAAGGGCTAGCAGCAGCTTTTAAACGGTCGACTAGTGCAGAAACAAACTGCGCCCCTCAGACAGCAAAAACTTTAATACATGGGAAATGAGTGGCTCAATCGATAAGAAGGGCGTTATTTCTTTTGTAGGGGAAAATTCAATGGAAGACAGAAATGGGCTGCTTCACTGCCTGCACACTGTTTCTCATTTTCCCAGGGGAATGCTAAATTTTATGACAATGTTTGCTTCAAAAACAGACAAATAGAGACCTCTCTGTGAGATATAATCATTTGTCAAGTCAATTTCATCTGTCATTAAAACAAAAACAAATAGCTGGTGTAAACTGTGCTGGCTGCAATTGAATCTCCAGTGTTTTGTGATACAAGGCACAAAAGGGAAAAGAATAGACATCTCGTACGCTCCTCAGGTGTTAAGGTGAGGCCGAGTTGAGAAATGCTTCAATCAAGCACAATTATTTGTTGAAGCCAAACGCCACAGCCATTTCACATTGACAGTGAACAGCCTATTGTACCGACACCTCCAGACAAACACATTCATCATAAACCACCTCTAATTTGATACATTCTTTAAGATGACATCTTCCGCAAACCGCTTTTCCAAACAAGCTGGCCTTTGGGGCGAGTGATTGAGCAATTATCAGAAACAGATTCGGCAAGCCCCCACTGTGGCCTTTCGTCCCTGGCATCAGCTGGCCAACTGGGATCATTAGAAAACATTTTCTCCTCGCGTTTTCTCCCTCCAAAGCTCTGGCTTTGTAGCCTGCACACAAGTAGGATGATACAACACCTTCAGAACTAGTAGGAGTCCAACCACCGGCTGTCTGTCAGTGCAGTAAATAAAACACAACACCAAAGTCTATCAAATGCTGTCTCACTGTGCTGCCTCTGATAAATATTCATGAAAGCAGCTTGAAAACCAGATGTTTTCCTCCAATTAAAGCTTGCCGAGATCCACCGTTTTGGAAATAAAATGTTGCTTTTTTAATTAACAGCTCATGTTACTGGGCCAGAAAACTACTGAAACAATGCAGCAGCCATTGCAAAGATTTTTATGTGTGGGACGGGACAAGAACATGTGGATAACAAGGCAAGGTGATGGTGCTGGTACCCAGGAAAAGGGGGGTATTATCCTATTAGACCCTATCAGAAGGATGTGAATGCTGCTGTGGTAACATGTATTGAACATCAGCCCAACTGGCCATGCAGAGCAGATCAAATCAAGTCATCAAAAGATCCTTTTCACATCAAAGCCCTGAGCAAACCTGGCCACGTGCCTTCCATGCCAACAGTGTAGAAACATAAAGCGGAGCTAGCAAATCTGGCACAGCGTACAGACGGCTGCCCACTTCAAAGGCAGGGAACTGCTGTCCAAGGTACACCCCCAAAACACCAGCGGTCAACAAAGGCGAGCAGAGAGAAACCACAGAGGACTTACCATCAGGAGGCTGAGCCGGTGTGAAGTGAGGAGGTTTGTCTGAAAGAGATAAAAGAGAAAGAGAGAGAAATAGGTTTTTAGTTTGGGGGAGAGTCAGAGACTTCCCAGGGGTAAAGGCCAAGTAATTGAGTTGTTACAAAAAAAAAAAAGAGACACATTCTGTCTATAGGCTTGGCCTTTCTATCTAACACATTCTAATGCAGTGAGTGGGCCCTGCAGGAACCCAGCTGAGCTAATCGACAGGAGTACAGAGATAGCGGTACCATCATTGTTTTGTCATTCATTGTTTCTATGGTCTTCTCATCCCAAACCACACTGCGTGACTTTTGATATTATAAGAACACATGAGGATTGAGAACACAGGGGAGGGGATCAGTTTTTGTTTTGAGTTGAAAAGTATAGAGATAAGATTTGAAACAGTGATGAGATACAGTACATCAGTACAAAACTTACTCAGTCCCCAATCCCACCCCCCAGCAACCATATGGAGAATAAATCTGTTTTTTTCCCCCTTAATATATCAAATGACATCATGCTACTCTCCGGGTCAACACCCAGCAGACAATGACATAAGGCTTGTTGGTCTGTGGGAAACATAAAACAAGACCTGTAGTCTCAAATGTCTGAGTGTGGAGTGAAACCTGAGCTCTTTGCAGTCTTGACACCTTGATGCTAGAAAATTGGGACAATCTTTAACAAGCAATGTAAATGGATCAATACCAGTTTATGTAATGGAGGTGGATGTAGAACATGTAGCTTGTTTTTGCATTGTTTAGCAGGGAAATAGGGGATGTTGTTCGTGACAAAACAAAAACCAAGCAAAAACAGTATTAGGGCCACAACTAACTTTTATTGCTGATTAATCTGAAGAATTTTTTTCAATGACAGTTTATTGTTCAGGCTACAAAATGCCCCCAAAAAAGTGAAAAAGCAATTTCCCAGAGCCTTAGGGGATGTATTCAAATTGCTTATAACAGCCTGACACCAAAACACATTTAATTTGCAATATGAAGCAGAGAAAAGCAGCAAATTCTCACATTTGAGAAGCTGGAACTAGAAAATGTTTGGCGTTTTTGTCTACCAAACGATTGATCGCTGTTCAGATTGTTTCAGATTACTTTTCTGCTGATTGACTAACTGATTAAACACATAATCAGTAAATATAAGTATATCAATAAGTGGGATATGGGCTTGCTGGTTCATTTGGCAAGTATACAAAGAGTATATATGTATATATACAGACACCATAGACATGGCACTGAATGATAAGAACACTGACATCATGTAAGAAAAGAAAACACATCCAACCATAAAATAATCATCAGGAGTACTGATCTACAGGGATGACTGCATTCTCATCATTTACCAGGGAACTTGGAAATTGGACAGGCTCTTGCAAACATGGTGTGTTCCTCGAAGGCCATCATCATACATTGGTCATAGTGTACCAGGGCGCTGGAGTACCAAGCACACCCCAACCAAACCACCATCTGCATTCTTGCAGTCAATTCAACTGTCTGACTCACTAAGCAGAGCCCCGGTGAGTTGTCAGAGCTGCCTGCACCGAACAAACACACCAACACACACATTCAGAAAGGATGTGCAGCCACCCAGCCATCTCTCCGATGTCTCTGCACTGTGAGGGATAATGAGGAAGATAAAACACATCACATCAATTACTCAGCTAACACATTTTTCAGGGACCCCGTCAACCACTTCGCCAAAGCCTTTCTCAGGACTTCTGCAATACCCGTCGGCATCCCAAGACACAGCTGAGTTTTAAATTTAGGCTCACTTTAAATTGCTTGTCAACAGCCAGGGCTACGGGGAAGAGAGAGAGAGAGAGAGAGAGAGAGAGAGAGAGAGAGAGAGAGAGAGAGAGAGAGAAATGAGGAGAGGGGAGAGGAGAGGAGAGGCGAGGCTGGTGCTAGAGGTGAATAATGAAGTGTCTGCTGAAGCTGTTTCCCAGTCAGTCATGACAGTAACTGATTTCTATCTGGGGGGGTTCAAAAAAACATATAAAACGAGGGGAACAGATATTGGCAGGAGAAAAATAGAAGTCATAGAAGTTCTGCTAAGAGTGTAAAGGAGCATACACGAACACACACAAAAACAGACATCCACACAGGCTGAACTTCCTGTCTCACATTCGCACGCATGTCTGAACGCACACATCCACAAAACAAACATCCACAGATGCAGGCGTGTCGTCGCACAAGGTGAATCAGAAAGAGCCTGACAGAGAAGGTGGCGTACAAAGAGAGGCGAGATGCCGGGACGAAGCTAAACGACTTCTTCACATTTCCATAATGAAAGGACAAGATAAGGTCTTTCCATAAACGTATCAGCCTTTCCCATCTCCCTTTGCACCCGGAAAAGCCTGCGTGAATTCACGTGCATGTGTGAATGTCACAACATGGCCATCATTCACCCTATATCTTCAGAAAATCAGTATGTGTGTCTGACTGTGACATTTAGCCATGTACAGAAAGAGGAGTGTGTGTATATATCTTTGTATGTGTGTCACCTTCCCCTTTGATAAAGAATGTGTGTGTCTGTGTGTGGGCACTATTGGCAGGTGGTAGGGTTTTGGGGGGGTTACAAACTGTGTGTGTGTGTGTGTGTGTGTGTGTGTGTGTGTGTGTGTGTGTGTGTGTGTGTGACATGCTCCTCTCCATATAGTGTCAATAGAAATCTGCGAATCTGTGGTTTCTTGATTTCTCTAACACCCCTCCTCCCACCACACACACACACACACACACACACACACACACACACACGTCATCACTACCAGCACTATCACTATCCAGCTGTCCTTGTGGCCACATGGCGAGGGCTCTTGGCAGCATAATAGAGTCCCTTTCACTTCATCAATTTATCCAGCACACATTTCTTTTCACTCTGTCATCTGAGAGGTGAAGATTGGCCCGCTTTAGCTGAGTTTGAATTAAATCTAATAGAATCTGTCTGGCTGAAATTGATTCAGTAACACAGTGAGGTTACAAATGAACCAATCCTCCAATTAGAACGAGATGGAAAGACTGACAAAGGTGATAGAAAGACACAAACCCAGAAAAGAAGTAGACACTCTTTGACAAATGCAAAGAGGTCCTTCTAATGCAGTGAAATCCTCCGGGCTGCGGGGACTTTGCCTTGTACATGGCTGAAAAATCAACAGCCTGATAACAGACTGAGAGAAAGTCTGAGAAAAAGGGTTGACATGAAAGAAGACTAATACCAGAGCCTATCCCCCTCAAAGTGTTGCTCAAATACCACTTCAACCAGAATTTGGCAGCATGAAAATGACTGTCAAGACTGTGCTTATTTAACTTATTTACTTACTTCTTATAGTGGACAAGAGATTATGTGGCACAAGTCTTGAATAACAGCCCACTTTGGAGAGCTGACAGGAATTTCACCTTTAACACAGTCTAAACTGGCATGGCACTCAGAAATAGACTTGTGTAAGTCTGTGAGAGAGCGAGGAGAATGAATAAGTCAGTGCTAACACAGACAGGTAAATGGTAGAGGGGGACACTTGGATATTGTGCTCAGGTGACCGGTGAGTGTCTATTTCAATCATGTTGTGAAGGCAAGCTATTGGCCATTTAAGGCTAAACCTGCCATTGGCAGAGCTGATAATCAGATCTCAGTACTTTTTAAGCACCACTTGAAATGAAATTGTTTTTGTACAGAAACTCAATTATTGCACTGGCGCCAGTATTGATCAATTTCAAATGATACCCAGCACAAACTAAAGCAATTACCTCTCTTGTCAGAACTGTTCTCCGAAAACTCTTTGACCCAAGAATCTTCTGTGATGCCCAGCATCAAAACTGCCACCTGTGACTAAGGCGCACAAACATTATGCCGCCGCCTCTAAATGAGCCACTGTACTTTCAATATACAGTGGGACAAGAATAATGGCAGTGTGAGCAGATGACGGCAGGGGTTGGGTCTTTCCAGGCCAAAAGACATATTTTCATCCTCCAAAGGCATTTAATCGCCTTTTAATACTTCATCCCGCAGTTCAAAGTAAATGCCAAGCCTTTGGAAAGGAGATATGAGGCAATTTCGCAAGCCTACAGTCACAGAATCAAGGAAAGAGGGGGCTGTGCCTCACTGTCCTGATGTCCCTACTTCAAGTGATAAGGCTGTCATGAGAGCTAAAGTGAGCTTGGGTTTTTGGGGGCAGCATTTGTTTCAACAAAGACATTTAATGCAAAAACTATGTAGAAAGAGCAACGCAAAATAATTATTTTCTAACTAAATTCTGTTTCAAAGGCTGCGCAAATTCTGAAGCATTCTATTGCCAAACAACTGACCCATACATTTAGAAAGTGCAGTAGAAGAGAATACACTGCAGACAGTAAAGTTGTGTGTTTCTGTCAAACCAACGTACAGTTGTTGAGGAACAGGAGCACGGCGAAGCCCAGTGTGGATGTGGCCAGCAGGATCAGACAGATGTTGCAGGGGATCATGAAGTAGCGCACCACCAGGGACACCTTGTGCTGATACCTGCGGTCCTGCTCCAGTGGCGGTGGCGAGGGATAGTGGCACCCGCTCATGCTCCACTCCAATGACCCTCTCCCCTCCAGGGTGGAGGAGATGACGGGCCGAGGAGGGCGACGAGGGGTGCCCAAAGACCCGTTGGAAAAAATGATGGCGGCGGGGTAAGGGCAGAGGATGAAGATGAAGATAAAATAAAAGCAAAAAAGATGCGTAATGGTCGGTGTTTCAGCTGCGCTTCCAGCTGGGCACCGTGGTGGGGACCCGGTGACTGTTTCTGTCAGAGAATCGCAGCAGCAAGCTTTCAGAGGTTTCCAAGCAACACATTTTTAGAGATAATAACATCCATTTGGAGAAAGAGGACAGAGAGGGGTACAGGGATGTTGGACTCCTACAGCCCCCCACCTGTCCACACGACCTCCATTCTGCTGTGCCCGCTAGGGAAAAGACAAACTAATGGGCTTTCAATGTGCGAGTACGTGTGTGTGCTGTGAAGTGGTTTATACTTACAGTGCAAATATGTGTGTGGACTTAAGTGGGTGGTGGTAATGTGTTTGTAAATGGGTATCAGTGCGCTTTTGGCATGTATGTGTGTGAGATGTACCTAAGCCAGAACTGTGTGCATTAGGATGTGGATGTATGATTGTCAAATATCCACAGGGAAAACTTCCAGTCAGTAAATCCACAAAAGGAATCCTCTCCTCTCCTCCGAGTGACCCTGACTGGTAATTAAACGGACGTGAAAGGGGTCTGGGGATGCAGGCTCCTAGACTACTCCCCCTCCTTTCCTTGTCAAAAGCCTTTATAAACCAAGACAAGGTCTGGTGCTCACCAACAACATGTGTCACAAGTATTTCCCTAAGAGGTGACAGCCGAGCATCTTTTTTTTGCCTCCCTGTGGCTGTTGCCTGTTGGGGCAACAAGGGTTAGCTGCTCTCCTGAGCAATGATTTGCCCAGCGCGCCTCTAACTCAACACAACTGCTTCTTTGTATCCACTGGATTGGCTCCTTTGGCTTATGGTCTGGGAGCTTCTGTCACGGTGAAGAGATATACGACCACGGCACGTAAGATCCGTCCAAACCCGACACCGTCACCGGAGCAACTTGTATCTGCTGTAGCGTGATCAGCAGGATGTCTGGAAAGCAGCTGGCTGCCTCTTGCTAAGCCATATGCTCCAGGGATCACAGAGATGGTTTGCTTTTCCTCCCCTTCTCTCCTGCGTGCCTGCCGCTCCTCCTCGGTTCAATAACCTTTATTCCCGGCCAGTCTCGTGGAGTGCGGGGAAGCAGCTGCCCCCCACCCCCACCCCGCTGGTGCGCTGGGGCTGAAAGCAGGTCAGAAGAAGTGGTGAAGAGGGGGAAAAAGTTGGAGAGGAGAACGATTGCAATCCCCACTCGACCTGTCAGAGCAGAGCCGTCGTGTCCCCCAGGCAGCTACGGATGAGCAGCAAAACACAGAGACACTCTAAATGAATAATGGAAAGAATGGAAAGAAAAAAACCTGCGTGTGATCAGAAATCAACCAAGAGGCTCGAGGCGGAGATTTGTTGGGCTTTCTTTCCTTGTGTCAGCACCCTGACAGAGATCCCAACCAAATAATGAAAGGAAAAGGTTCTCATTGCGCCCGGATCCTCGCAAGACTTGGGTTGATTTAGCTTCTTCTATTTTTGCCTTTCAGGAAAGAACTTGTCCAGTCTTTTCTTTCTTTCTTTCTCTGGTTTGTCGTCTCTATTTTAGCTCCCTCGAGCATCCATTCCCCTTTTCATTGGGTTGTCTTAGTCCAGAGGCGCTTCCAATGTCCTGGCCGCAAGGATTTATGCACCGGCTTCTCCTCCGTAGGGGATCCAACATTCACTGGGAGCCAAAACAACAAATTAGGCTCCGAGTATTCATAGCGCGCTTTATACCCAGGCAGCAGGTAGTGGTCCCAGTGTCAGCGCACTCAGTCAGCCAGCTGAAGCAGGGAGGACTGAGAAGTCATCGGACAGACACTGCAACACGGAGAGAGACGGGAAGTAAACGGGGGTGCCAGCAAAAGGAAAAGCAGACTCCTGACACTTCGGGTTTTTTTTCTTTTTGGAGAACAGCAGCAGCGCGTCACTGGTTTCCCAAACCCTCTCCTCCTGAGCGCTCCTCTCTCAGCCCTCAGCCAGCGGAACGGATGAGCGCATAATGAGAGAGCGAGGGAGAGATAGTGCAAGAGAGAGAGAGGTGGGGGTGGGGGGAGGGGGGGAGTGGTTGAGGGGCAGTCTTTAACAAAGGCAGAGGGGAGGAGGAGTTGGAGTTGGGTGAGGGAAGTGGGGGGAAAAAAAGAAAACAAGCGAGAATAAAGGAATTGGGGAATAGTACTCGAGTCCTGTCATGGGGGGGGNGGGGGGGGCGCAACAGCGCAGCAGCAAAACAAAAAAGGGCCACGGTCTTGGGAGATGTCAACCAACTCCTCCATTTGTTTATAGCCTAATCAAAAGAAAGTCTCTTCCACAAGAGCTGGAGAATTTCCACAAAGATTTAATGAGGCAAACTGAGAGAAAATAGGCCTGCGGAGGGAGGGGGAGAGCAAAACTTAAATACATTAAAGTCAATCACATATTGAATCTCTGCAAACAGCCCAACGCACTTGTTTTTGACCGATATGCGTAACCAGTGCAGAAGCCTGAGAAACTCCACATGCGTTCCACAATAACAAACCAATATTCAATTAATTAAGTAACAATCCCATTTGGACCTTTTTTTTTCTGATTCACTTTCATGGCAACTAGAAATGGGTTTCTTTTCCCCCCCCCCTGTCGTAAATAATATGGCAAAAAAAGGAATATTCAGCAGATCTGGCAAATGATCTGAGGCTTAAACATTTGCATCTATTCAATAGCAAGTATACTTTTTTGCCCTTTTTAAAAGCAATGCATTATTGCTCTTATTATGTGATAATGAGGTCTGAATAGGGGGGTGGTTATGCTGTGTTTTAGCAAGACCTTGCATCAATATCTACTTTGAGCAAATTCAGCGGCTGCAGGCAGCAGATGCAAGGCGGTATCTATCATCAATTATTTATGTTTTTTTTTTTTCACTCTATCTGTGTCTCTATCTCCATCTCCACCGTTCAATCCCCCCACTCTGTGCTTTACACAAGGGTGTGCACAAGCATACACACTGCCGGGATTGCACACAGTGACTGCATCCACAGAGGAATTGCATGAATGCACACACAATTGCCCTTTCTGTCTGATAGAAACTAGCACATACACACAGTAAAATGGCTCCTTCTGTCTTTGTGTCTCTATCTGTTTTCAGCCTACAAGCTTACACAACTTGGACACACACTCACATTACAGTACACTCTCACACACAGGCACACGCACACACACACAGGTAGGTGATCTTGCTTCACCCCAAAGTAATTTATCTCTCTGGACAGTATGTTCATTCCCAGGCCTAAGCTGAGCTCTGTGGGGGAGACTCTAATACGAGGGGAGCCACGTTTTCAAACTGCCTGCTGAGGGTCAAGAGTTCACCCCCCCATCATAAGCAACCCAGAGGTGCCTCCCCCCTCTCTGCTCTTTCCAGACACGATACCCCCAGACAGTCCACACCAGCTCTCACGTTGCATAACAAAACCTGATTGATGGACTGACTGAAAAGAAAAAGGAAACAGCTGCTGTCTTATTTGCTGCCTCCCTTTTGTTCCCTCGTCTGTCTTTATCATCATGCTTATTGTCTCAACAAGTGGGCATTTTGGCTGCAGCAAGGGGTTAAAACAATTACAGTACACATAAGTGCATAACATGAGGACTTGTGACCATGAATGAAATGCCAAATTCTCTCAGCAGAGGGCGCTAGGGAGTCAGCCCAGCACTCTGGTCTGCTGCCACGACCCAAATAAGATCTTCTGTCGACATCAAAGCTCAGCTGCTTTGATCCATTTTTAATGCCACAAGTATCGCACAAAGTTAACATCTCTCTCTCTCTGAAGGCTTTGAAATGGCAATTTCCATTAAAGAGCCAAAGGAACTGCTCTCTTGTTTAATGGTCTGGCAGGAGTAAAAGTTGATATGTGTGTGCATATGCATGTGTGTGTGTGTGTGTGTGTGTGCTATTCGTTATGCAGAGGGTGAAACGTTTGTCAAGTTCAATAACTGATTGACAATGATCCTTCAATCAAAGTGCGTGCGTGTGTGTGCGTGTGTGTGTGTGTGTGTGTGTGTGTGTGTGTGTGTGTGCAGCCCAGCACACACTCCGGTCTTCTGGCTGGCCAGCGCTGACCTAATTGATCAGAGAAAACAGCTGTTGCCTTTCCTGAATGACAATTTCTCCTCCAAAAGGCCAAAGGAATTATCATGTGAAAAAGAGACTGTTACCACTGTGATTTACTTAAAAAAAGTAAACCAACATCAAGAAAAGACAGGAGAAACATCATTTTTATATATTTCACATACAAGCTACATTCCAGCTGATAGCCACAGATCACATAATATTATTATGTTAATTATTACGTAATATTTTTGTAACTTTGCAATGATAGATGGTATCCAGTCAGCACTGTTTTGTATCTAAAAGCACTTTATCAGTGTGGGGTCTGTGCTCTGACATGAGGAGCAGGAGATGTGAAAGTATGTATTTTCTCATTTGAATTGCTAAATGTACCAATTCTCTAAATGTCTATATTTCAAAGATTTGAAAGGTATAAACTCTAACTGATTTGATTTGGTGAATTTAAACAGGTGATCCAGTACCACCATGCTTTACTTGCCAAGCAAAACCCAGTCAGCATCAGCAGAACTCTCTCCTACAGGCAGCAATCAAAAAAACTAAATATCAAATTAGCATTAAGAACATTTTAACTGTGGTGCTGATTCACAGAGAGTAACTTGCCAAAGATGGTAAAGGTGACTAAGCACCCAAGGGATGAATTTCACAGAAAACAGCCTTTTCTGGTTCAGAACTGATAAAATTCTATACAAATAATACCATTTTGATGACATTACAGGCTTTGTTATCTGGCTCTCTGTCTGACTTTGGGTATAATACTTTTTCAAGCTCACTAGCACAGAACTATCCTGGATCATGACACAAGTAAGTTCTTCAGGTCAATCTTTCATCAAATCATCTGTTTGGGAAAAACTGTGTGTAAAGATCTATCGCTAAATGCAACAACAACAGCTTTGTACATTAGAGTGTGTGAAAAAAATCTGTTGATGAATACGCCAACACCCCATTAGAATGGGATTCTGTCCATTTTTCAAAGCAGGACTATCAAAAGCGAAGCTGTTGCCTTCACTAATGGCATTAGAGATCATCCTTTCCTGCTGTCCATTGTAAATGAGGGTTTTAATGATGTTGATGAAAAGAATGAAGTCTGTTAAATTTAAAATGGATTTGGTAATTGCCTGCACTAAAGCATGTCTACTGGCCCACTCAACTATTCATGTGCGCCTCATTTCCAAGATAATTCACTGTAATATTTGTCATGTTGTGTTTTATTTTGTTTTGGTGCATGTGTATGTATAGATAATGAGAAATCTGCTGCAATGAGGGTTCTTCAGCCAATGACATGTCAAAGCTCAATCAGGAGCTATTGACAGTTATTTCCTGGTATGTATTTGTCTGGCCCAACTGCCCCACATTACATCAGTGGAGTGATGCTTCTTTGCTTCTGATAAATGTATCTAATTCCACTGTGAACTATGTATTCAAGGCCACAAATTCCACTTTCAGGTACATTAGGTCGACATCAGAAGGCCATGTTGAATTCTTCATGTGCATCGAGGCGTGCAGCCGCGCTAGTGGAGGGAAGCCCAGACTCTTCACCCAGTGGGCTACGGCGGTGAGATGCTAGCAGGTGGGCCAATTGTCTCTCTACGGTATTAACTCCAATCATCATAAGTCAGACTTCGCAGCAGCATCCAACAGATTCACAGATTTCCCAGTCATCTGGCCTCAGAACTGAGCAGCCCTCATCTAGCAACGGCGAGACCAGGGCCTCTCGCAGCTGTGCATGGCTAACGACACTGACCTCTGCTGAACTGGGACTCAAGAAACAGAGTGGGCGGTACAAGGACAGATGATGATGAGGGATGAAATCAAGATGCTTCTCTGACTAGTGTTATCATGACAACCAAGCACCAATACTACAACAAATGGATGGGAAAATATTTAATTATTTAATACTTGTTTCACAATCAGCATGCTAAAATTACATTTCAGCTTCAGACAGAAGCTACAGTTGGGAGACAGATTGTAAGAAAATAAGCATTAAATGTCTTAGTAAGGTGTTGGGCCACCACAAGCCTCCAGAACAGCTAAAATACTCACTGTCATAGATTCTCCAAGTCTGTGAAACTCTACTGAAGGGATGAACACCATTCTTCAAAAAGACATTCCCTCATTCGGTGTTTTGATATTGGAGGTGAAGAACACTGTCTAACTGGGCCTTCAGAATGAACACAGCGCTGCATATAAGGCCGGTTTGGTTAATAGATCCACAAGTTTAAAGGCACTAAAACACTGTGCAGCAGTTTCTAAGACCATGAGGAAGGATTTTCCAACTTGTGTCAAAGTCAAAATTCTGCTTTCATGACAACACTATTTCTGACTCAGTGGATGAGGATACTATTGAGCGGCGTTGATGTAAGTGTGAATGAGTGAGTTCCCACACTGGGTGGGCTCCACACAATGTGACTCACAATGTGATACATCGGAAGCTATCTAGGGTCAACTTGGGTACACTATGACGCTGAAAGCAGTGAAATGCAGCCCACCGCTGAACATGAATGTTCATGTCCATGGATCACAGCACTTGGGCCATCTTGAAATCTGGCATTTAGTTACCATTTAGGCATTTAGGTACAGAATATCGGCAGTAAGCCTGATCTGTGTATGTTGACTTTGTTTAGACATCCACAGAGGAGTCTCCAGTCAATATGATCCACCTGTCCACACTCAATGTTTCAGGCCACATTAGCCTGTTCCCCCGACTCCATCCCACGCTGCCATGACCTGCTTTTTCAGCCTACTCTGAGCCAGCTCTTAGCCTGGGGCCTTATCCAGGACCTGTCCACTGCTGGACATTCAGTTCCCCATCATATGGTGAGGATGATATTCCTCGCATCTGGAGCCAGAAGACACCAATCTGCTGCCGACTGACCCTCCTCCTTCCTTTACCACTGGTCTTCTAAATGAACAGGAACTCATTCAGGAAGGAGTAACTTGTTATTAGCCAGCTCTGATTTTCTAGCTAGCTCCTCCTGCACATCAACACCCACAACAATAATGATTACAGGATGTAATATCCTCCCCGCTCCACTGCCTTGCCCTGTTTATTCAGGTCTTCAGCACCAACATTTTCCCTTAATAGCCATGTAGGAAATTATTCCAATGGATGGGCACATACAGGGAAATAATAACAGGAAGAGAATGAAGTGGGAAAAAAAGAAAGAAAAGAGAGTAACCTGGGAGCTTGGCCGCTGTATGCAGAGCTAGTGGAGCATGACACTTCTCCATGTGGCTGGCATATGGAGCCAATTGTGGCAGCAGCGCAGGAAGGCTAGGAGCAGGGAATCAGAGGAGGAGTGGCTGGCTCTTACAGGCTCTACACAAGGCTGATAGAGCTGAAGGATGATACAGATGTCAGTCTCTGGCCAAGTCAGCCATCTGTCATGGGGAACTGGCCAAGTCGCACTGGCCCCGTCATGCAGAGAAAGCAGCGTGAGACTCGTGATGACCAGTCATTATGAGCTGGGAGCTGTCCTTTCAACATGGCCGATTCCCAACAGTAGCTTACCTTGCATCAGTGTAGACAGAGGACAGATATATACCTAGCCCTAGCACAAGTAGGGCTAGGTATATACGTAACATTGATACTTATACTGTCCGAAAACTGTCAAATATGGAAAGTTGGCATTGCTTGTTCAGATTCTCAGGCTTGTTTGCTTATTCTTTGATTAGATATTTCTTGGTCTGAATCGGGAAACTTTAGACTCTATTTTAATTAGGCTAAATTATTTATTAACATGACACATTGAGCAGTTTGGCATGTTGTTTAATAAAAATAGGGTTAAAAAATGTTTATATTTCTCAACAAAAAGGTGTGTTCAGACAAACTACAAAGCTAATTTTTACCTTGCATGTTTTTGCAGTCCATTTTTATTCACCCCA
Organism: Maccullochella peelii; assembly: GCA_002120245.1. Taxonomy (NCBI): domain Eukaryota; kingdom Metazoa; phylum Chordata; class Actinopteri; order Centrarchiformes; family Percichthyidae; genus Maccullochella; species Maccullochella peelii. The sequence continues at coordinate 138,500 of LKNJ01000942.1, forward strand.
AACAGCCAATGTACAGATGTTAGCTATAGCTAGCAGTGTGTGGAGTGTGTCTGTGATGTGTTTGTGTGACAGCTCAGACTCTGATTGACCTCAAAACCAGGAATTCCAGTTCTTTCACTTCCCTCTTGACTATCTTCTTTCTCCTCTTGTCTCTGTACATTTATTAATTGGAGTCATAAAGCCTCAGGATACACGCACATGTTTTGCTCAAAGATTTTCACCTTGCACGAACATGTCTTCACCTCACAGAGCGAACTTCGCATCTACTTATGTTCACATTACGACTTTATATGCAACCGCCTCTAAAATTTCCTTTGTGTTCAGTCTAAACACACCTTAAGCCGCTGAAAATAGTATTGTTTTGGTATCGGTACTGAATCTTAGGTATTGTATTGGCACCAACCAAAAATGTTCAAATAAAACCCAGCCCTACGCAGATGTGAGGGAACATAGAGGAGTACGTGAAATAATGCAAGCAGAACTGTGTGGGAGCCCTGATTATCACCATTCAGTGAGTAACACTAATGTTAAAAAGTCAGAGACACAGGGAAGTGAATTACAAAAGCTAACAATGCTAAAGCCATGGGTATATGGTATGGGTTTTGCAAAGGTTTCAGTTATTTAATGAGCAGCATGTCTGATGCGGAACATTGTCATTATGCACATTGACTTAAACTAGAAATTGTATATTTTAGATTCCAGCTCCATCAAAGGCTTTACTGTATAACAAATCCCTTGTGTTCTACATCAATAATCCTGCTTTGAACGTATAATTACTGTTTTACCTTTGTCTAGTTATAGCAAGACAGATCAACATATATCGCTGTGACATATACATACTGTACACAAGCAGATTTAGCTTGATCGGCTTTCTGACATCAAAGCTGACCGTGACAAGCTATTATACACTGGGACCCTTTCATTTGCATTTACAGTAATGAACTCGCTCTGCTCCCTTCCACTGCTCTCCTCTTTCTTTTTCCTTTTCTCTCGGCCCGTCACTGGCTGCTGGCTGCACATCGAGCTGGATCTTCTCAGATAGAGGGCAGAGAGGGAATATTAATTGGCGAGCAATACCCCCTTGTTGAGACGCAGCCCATAAATGAAACTGCTATAAATTATTTATATGCCTAATCAGATGGCATGTGCTCAAGTTATTCTCTCAAACATGACAGCCTCTGTGCTATTCCCTTTTTTCTTCTTCGTAAATAATTCTAGTTCCTTTTGGTAAGAGTGCAGTCAGATAAGCCTGTGTGCTAGAAGTAGAAGCCTAATAAAAATATGGTGCCACACTGACGAAATAGTTGTTTTCTGGCTGCAATCACAGTCAGGAAAATGAATGACCCGCTTAGCACCAGGTATTAAAATGCATCCTGTGTTTGGAGGGTTTTATTCTGATAGACCAAAAGCAGATAAAGTTCAGGTGTAAATGCACACAAGGTACACTGACTATTAGCAACCAGGCGCGAATGAAATGAGACTGATCCATGAAGAACGGATGGAGGGATCATATAGCAGAAAAAAAAACATTCGCACATGGATCCAACCATGATAAGTCAATCAATCAATCAGTCAATGAACAGCAACAACAATTTTGATAATTAACAAAAAGTCCTGCAAACTAAACGACAAAATACATTGTTTGTCCATGATCTCTAGAACGGCACATAGAAGCATTTTCAGATCTGACACCCCTAACGGCAGGATGACATCATTTGTCTGTGCCTTCAAAAACTACAAACCTGTAACAAATCATTGTTAAAAAATAAATCAGTTTGTGATATGAGGTTTAGGCACTAAAACAACAAACTTGTGTAGGTGTAGGGAAAGATCATGTTTGAATTAAAATGACTACTTAGTTAAGGTTAGGGGACCTTGTTGTCATGGTTACAATCATATGGTTAAGGTTATGGAATAATCGTGGTCATGCTTTAAAAAAAAAACAATGTTGACTGTTGGTTGGAAACAGGAAACAAACAGCTGTCTCCCATGATCCAAAGTTTTGTTGACCCATCCATTCACCCCAATCTATGTTGACTTTGTCGCTCTATAACATCACCTTACTTCCTCTTTTGCTCCCGTCATAATAAGGGCTTTGTCACTTGAATGTAAACATGTGTTGTTTTGAGGCATTTGCTGAATTTAAGTTATTGATGTCAATGTAATGTATTGGTCAATATAAATGGATTAATCTTTGCGTTTTGGACTGAAATTTTAAATAACGTTCGACTCTGGAAATTGTGATAGCAATTTTCACTATTTTCTGACATTTTTTTAGACTAAATGGTCAGTTTCTCAAAAAAATCAACAGATGACTAGCTTTTACAACTCAATGCTTTGCTACTTTTTTGTATTAGGCAAAATTAAAATGTTTGCTTCTTTTGTTAAATAAAAAAACCTAGATTAGAAAAATATGTTCACAGCTCTCAAAGTAAGATATTAAAAATAAAGAATCATTTTGGTATCCGTACCAAAACTCAGGCCCCATTATCGAAAAATTTAAAACAATACCCAGCGCCACAGATAAACTGAACATCCAGAGCTGCAGTCCTAATTTAAACATCAAAGAAAGACACAATCTGGGCACAAGATGGATGGCAGCCATTATGACCACCATCATCGTCAGCATTCTGCTGGTGAAGAAGGAGTAAACTGGACTCTCCTGCCCTTGATTGGTCCGTGTTGCTGAATCCTCAGGGGTTAGCAGGCCAGTGCTGTCATTGGTGGTTTGCAGTTAGAAGGAAGCCAAAGCCAGTAAAGAGCACCATTAGTGGCCGTAGAGAGCAGAGAGTACCCGGTAGAGAAACATTGTCAGACTCCTCAGCCGGCTGACAGACAACAATATACCTTCCTATAACAATGAGACCAGCTGTCTGTCAACCACAAGGCTTTAGCTGCTTCTTTTCTAGCCACACAATGCTCTGAGACTCTCAAACACATTCATACAAGATAAGCACAAAGACTTGGCATTCACACACAAGACAGAGAAAAATATAGAGACAGACACATTTCCTTCCTTCAAATGCCACAAGGTGCTACAGGGTTAAAATAAATGGTCTGCTCAAAATTTGCAAGAAAAAAGGACAAGAGGGTGGAAACCAGATGGTTCAATGGATGTTTTATAATTCGCTCTTCAAAAAACGTTTATGACTGGAAAACAGCCCCGGCAAGTAGCTGCACAGAGATTTCGGCAAGAGCCAGTTGAAAGGACTTTCATGACCTCCCTTTTCACTGTTCATACCTAAGAAGTAATACCTCACCAGAAAACCCAGCTTCAAACTCCTGCTTTGACAAACATCCTGCCTGCTAAAGTGTCCTTGAGCAAAACTCTAAATTGCATCCAGCTCCTGAGTGCTGTCCTGTGGCTAAGCCTGACCTCTGACCTCGATCTTTAAGGAGACAGGATAAAAGAGAATTTCTCCAGAGGGATCAATAAAGTGTCTTTATTTCTGATGATGGGTCGCAGCAGAAAAACCTCAATCTTCACTGGTGATTGGCCTCAATTTCGCGTCTAGTGTCTAGTGTCAACAAAGGTAAAGGTACAGTGCATCCCCAAAGAGCAAAGTAGATTTTAAAAACATTACATGAAAACACTTGTCTTGAGCTGGTCTTGGCTCTGGGGTCTAAGTTTGGACAGAGGGACTGAAAGAAGGAGTGCTTTATCATTAGTACAGCAATCAAAGCAACAAGTCCTCCAACATGAACAACAGAATAGGTGCTTTGCCAATGACTCCCAAAACGACATATATAGGCGTACCGGACCTTCGTTGTCATCGTAACAATAACAAACAAGTGGTTAATGTTGTGAAGCGGTCGCAGTTTGGTTAGGTTAAGGTACCAAAACTACTTGGTTATGTTTAGAAATAGAGGTTTGGGTTAAAGTAAGTATGTTAGTAAGTTAAATGTAGTAAGTTGAGTTACGTGACATTAAAATAACTCAAGGTTGACTTTTGGTTTCACACGGGACATGAACAGCAGTCTCCTCGGTGAAAGTCCTGTGTTGTTCCCACAGTATACTGGCACAGTAAAAATGTAAAAAAAAAACAAAAGTAGCAAATGTAAAATGTGTTTATCTGTGAGTGTGTGAGCTCATTAATAGGCCAGGTGCCAGTATAGGGTGTTTCCTTGCCTCTCACCCAAAGCATGCTGGGATAGTTTGAAGCTCCCATGTCCCCTTGACTATGAATAAGTGGTTATAGAGAATGGATGGGTGGATAGATGGATCTTGCAGTAGAAAGCCATTCCAGACTTACTAAGTGATACAAATCCACTCATATAGGACAGGGGGTACTTAACCAAAAACAATCTAGTGTGACTCAATAGAAGGGGACAAATATGCACTTCTTTGGACCCCTGACGAGACCTGTATGTATGTGTGGATGGATTTCTACATGTCATTCTCTCATCAATCAATCAATAAATCAAACTTTATTTGTATAGCACCTTTCATACAGGTAAGTGCAGTTCAAAGTGCTTCACAGATGATTAGATAATAAGACAGAACAAGTGTGGAACATAAAAACAACAGCAACCAAAAAACAATTTGAGACCAATGCACACACACAAAAAAAAATCATGACTCTCCCTCTTCATCTTCATCAGCTTGTTCACAACAGCCAAGACGCAATCACAGCGGGCGCGGTGTGTGCCGATGTGTCAACTCGTCTGTCATCCAGAAGTGGCGGGGGTGGAGTCAGGGGAGGGCAGTGGACCTGGGTTTTGCGAGCAAACGCATGACAATGATGAGCTTGGCATGTCGCCGAGGCAACAAGCGGCCTCATCCATTATTCACCTGGGTAACAAACTGATAAACGAGGTAAATGAAGAGGAACAACGGCAGCGAAAATCATGCAGACGGACCAAAAGAGACATTTAGAAGCCGGCGGCACCAGCGACATCCCGAGGCGCATATTAATCGGTGAGGTAAACAACAAGGTCTGGACACAGGGTCAAAGCAAAGTGGCTTTGCGGCTCTCATCCTTGAGAAGAGTAATGTGGTGCAACTCCGGAGCTTTGGAAAATGGGATTTTTCCCCCCCCCCAAAAATGTGCTCTATCAGACCGACAAAAAAAAATACAGGTGTTTCAGGAAGAATTCGCATCTCTGCAGAATCAACACATGTATAGTAGGTACTTCTCACATCGTCAATCATCCACCTACCATGTGCACCCAGCACCCTCCACATCAGACCCCTCACCATCAGACAACAAACTACCAATCCCCTTTGAAGCACAAGTTAAAGTCCCAAACAATTGTATCAGTCTAGAAACACGGGTACAGAGAGCAAAAATTACATCCCAGGTCTCAAATGTCATACCAAATTCATGCAACACGATCTGTACGAGACAGCAGGGGGATGAATTATTGCCCTGTTGCTACGGTAACACCTCGAATGCAGAAAACACCATGCCGTGGTTTGAAAAATGATGATTTGTGAGATTTCATCTTGAAAACCATTCCAGTGATGAGGGGGAGGGAGGGAGGAATGAAAGAGAGAAAAAAGATTGACAGTGAAAGAGGGAGAGAGAAAAAGAGACTCAGATACAGTGAGAAAAAAGCGAGAGGAAGAGAAGAGAGAAACGAGGCAAGGCTTCACTCGTGGCAATTTGCTGCAGTGCTATAGACAATTTGGGTCACTTCTGTCACTGTATTTCTATAAGGCGAGCAGAAACACCTCATCTGCCATTCATTTCATTTCCATTCCAACACCTGCAAGTCATTTGCATTCTGTCAGTTTTACCTCTCCCTTTCATTTCTCCGCATGCCACTACATTTCCTGAATGATAACATACTGGCAATTTCTACACTGGCATAGCACGGGCCAGGACACAACACCGCCTGAATCCAAAACAGGGGGAGAATGATGAGCCTTTTTTCCAATCTCGTCTTTCTTTCTCTTTCTTCATCCCTCCACCTCAAGTCCCAGTCCTCCTCTCAGGTTTCCACCGACAATCCCCCCAACCTCTTGATCAAATCCAGATTTTTGCCATCTGACCCTTATGAGCCCTTGCAGGGCCAGGTGACTCCCCGGAGACCCGAGGCTGCATCATATGTCTCGCCTCTCCACAGTAACAAATGAACCAGGCGCTCAATAGCTCGCCTGATTGGCTGCCATGCGATCTATGCCATGATTCCCATTAGCGGAGCACCACAGAGCCACAGCTCTTTCTTATATGGACATTACTGGCACATTATACCAGAGCAAGCAGGCAGCTGTGCAGATCCAGGCGAGTTAAATAAAAAAAAAAAAATCATATCCAGTTAGAATGAAATATAGGTCCACTTTTGCCACTAAGACTGAATGTGAAAATAAAAACAGCTGTAGTCTAAGGGAGAGCAGCTCTGTTTGTCTGGGCTGATCCCGCATGAGAAATACAACACAGCAAGAAAGACAATCTGAAGACCTCAAAAAGAGAATTGTATACTTACAGGCTGAAGAACTTTAATTGCTATGCATTTAGATGTTCGCAATACATCCATATTGATGAGATTTTTAAGCAGCACTTTGCAATTATTACATACTGGTAGCCCCAAAATGTCAGAGAGATGAAACTGTTTTTGAATTTTGAGGATTAAGAACCTGTACGCAGCACTCCAGGTTTACCGATCAGGCCAGTCTGTGAAGCTTTATACCAAAGGGTACCAAAGGGATAAGAGAGAAAATAAGGATCTAACACTGGCGAGTCCTGCTTTCTCAAGATGGAGCACTTGCCCACCGCTGTTTGTGAGACAGGATTTCATTCCAGTGGTAATCCTTGAATTTCTTTTACTTTCTTTTATCTTTCCATTTTGAAGATTGCAGTCATTTCTGTAATGCCAACAGTGATGTCCTTTTCCTTGGATTGTCTGTTTCAATGACGTTCTTTTCTTTGACTGTTCAGCCTTGGTGGCTATTACTGCTAATGCTAACCATGCGCTACTTCTTTTCTTACCACACAAGGGAGCAGCAAAACACTAATGTATGTATATTAACATGTTTTGTCAATGTTAATGATTTTACATTTCAATAGGCTGCAACTGATTATTTTCATTATCCACTAATCTGTTGATTATTTCTATTTTGATTAATCAGTTAATCATTTAGTCTATAAAATGCTACAAAATAGTAAAACACAAACATTACAATTTCCCTGAGCCCAATGGGACATCTTCAAACTGCTTGTTTTGTCTGACCAACAGTCCCAAACTCATATATTAGATATTCAATTTACAAAGTCAGCAAATCCTCATATTTATAAATGGAATTGTCCAACTTCTTGGGAAATATGCTTATTCCCTCACTTCTGAGAGTTAGATGAGAGGATCGATAATACTTTAATGTTTCACATACTGTACATATGAAGCTCTAGTCTTGTCATCATCATGAGGTTGCAAAGCAACCGGTGGAGACTCCAGAAAGCCACTGCACCTGGCCAAGAAATAGTCCCACTACACACAAAGTACACTTTGTATTTTGTACGTATTAAACAAACGAGAAATAACATGTTAATGAGTAAACTTTAGAGGTGCTGGTAGGTGGATTTTGTTACCCCCTTTACAGATCCAGGTTAGCTGTTTCCCCCTGTTTCCACTCTTCATGCTAAGCTAATCAGCTGCTCGCTGTAGCTTCATATTTATAGTTCAGACATGAGCGTATTATTGGGTTATGGTCCACCTGTTTTTGAGCTTTTAACAGCATCTCTGAAGTTTTCATCAGCTGGTTATTTCATCTCTCGGTATTCAGAATGTGAGATCTGGTTGAAAGCTTTTGAAAAAGCTAGTAAGTGGATGTTGAGCCAAGATTATTTTTTTTACCATTTTCAAGTTGAAGAATGTACTTTCACGCTCGACTTAAATGATTAATTGATTATCAATTTTCTTTTTGTCAAACAGCTGCTTAAACAACTAATTATTTCAGCACTTCAGCACTACAATTTATCTTTCCTGTTGCACAGGTTTCCAAACGTGAAAGCACACTTTCATTTGGGATAATTTACGCCTTCTGTGTTGCAGCCCAACTTTCTGATTTCGGCTGATTGGACAGGTGTAATTTTTGGTAAGAATCATGCATTGAGCAGCTTTAAGATGTTGTTAACATGTGCACACACCCTGGGAACCCTGAGTGTGCGCTGTGGGGCTGCAGCTGATTGAGAATCTAGGGCAAAGCCCTTAAGTGGAGCGATGGGGAGAGATCATCAGAACCATTACCGCATGATAAATGATTTGCTAGCAAGTGAGTTGCCCTGATGGAGGCGGTGGGGAGTGTATGTGTGTGCGTGGGGGGGGGGGACCCACGTCCTGCTAATGCAATCTGCTTCATTACAAGGGGAAAGGGGGGTTTAAGGTACAGTCATACATACACACACACACACACACAAAACTGAACCCTAACTGTTGAACTCAACTATGCGCACTTTCTGGCACAGACAGGCACACACAATCAAACTTCACCACACACACACACACACTATCTCACACTCTCACATACACTCTGCAGGCAATCACATCTCAGGGGGAAAAGGAGCTGGAGCCAGGGCTGAGCTCAGAGGAGGAGGAGGCAAATTAGTGCAGAGTTGAAAGAGCAGAGTGGTAGACGGAAAGAGAGGGAGAGATTGGGGAGGGGTTGGAGCAGGCCAGGCTGGTGGAATAGACTGACTGCTTCAACAGGGGGAGACGAAGTGCGAGTGTGGAAGGGGGGAGAGGTGTGAGAAGAGAGAAAGAGAGAGAGATACTAAAAAGATTCAGGTGCAGTAAGAAAAAAAGAGGGGTTCGATCATATGAGCTTGAAAAGGGTGAATGAACAGAGAGAGAGAAAGAGAGGAGAAAGGGTGAGAGTAAGGGAGAGACATCGAGAGGGTAATGGCTGGTGGGAGAGGTGCAAGCAGCTCCTGCCAAGATAGAGGAAGATCCAGAGAGGGAAAAGAGGTAGAGAAATTGAGCAGCGTAACCCTAAAGACCCCGCTGTCTGCAGAGGAGAGTGGTGTGTGTAGGTTGATGTGTAGATGTGCGCGTCTACATCTTCGTGTAGTGCACGCTGCACTGGCAGGTCTGAGAGCTGGTGTCAGGCTCCTTGGCTTCTCCGTGGTTGAAATTGGGAGGGAGGGATTTCTGCTGCGATACCCCCCAGGGGAGATCTTCTTGCTGGGGTAAGACAGCCGGCCAGCTCCAGCCTCTGGATGAAGCCCAGGAAGTGAGACGCAGCTGGACACCTCACCAGCCAATATATATCCTGAGATGATACGCTAACATACAGGTGGAAGTATGAAGAAATGCATGCATTACGTGCAAAGTAGTTTGTTTATTCAAGATCTTCATTTGTGCTCTACAACACCTGAGGATTTGGATTGGCATTTTTCACTATTTTCTGACATTTTGTAGGCAAATGATTAATGGGTTAATCAAAACTAAAACCCGACAGATCAACTGAAAATATTCATTAGCTGCAGCAGCGCTTCCTGATTGTTAGCACTAATGGAACTTCTCATGCCTAAGAACTAACATGGTAATGACTGTTGATATTCAAATATTAAAAACCTTCATTTGTTTTTCTTCTGAAAAATTCTAAAATTCAACCCAAACCAAAGCCAAGTCCAGTTATCCAGCCAAAAACTTAGTTGCCTGGTATTGTGCTGACCTTTTCCCAGCATTACTTCCCCTTTTCTTCCACAACTGTGTGTTGCCAAGGTTGGAGTATTAACAATGATCCGTGGCTTGGGTGCAAAGAAAGCACAAGGAACCATGACCACAAATTGCTCATCTAGAGTAGCGCTAGCTCAAGTGAATGTGCCTGTAGACACACTGCTTGTAAAAAATACCATGCTGGACAGTCTGTTGAGGATTGTCATCCACATTTTGCAGGAAGTGCAAGCAATTCAGACTGGGATTTTCTAGGCACTAGCTGTATAATAATATACGTTTTGTGTTAATCATTAGTTCAAAGAAGGTACTAGTTTGAAAGCGTCAAACAATAAGAAACACTATGTGTCATGTCTTACTATATATAAATGTATTTTAGAGTAGAATATACTGAGCTATGTACAATATAACAAAGCCTGAAAAGCCTAGATGTCTGGCCTTGGCTCAAAGCAGGATTGGGCTTCAAAGCCCAAATAGCTGATGATGCAAGATATAACTTAGAGTAAGCTTGATCATCCCTTCAGCAGAGTTTATCTTTGCTCAGTCCCATAACCCCAGGTCAATAATGTTGACTCATCGACCACCTTCCTCTGTTGTCGATAAAGCACACAGTAGCCTTTTAGCTTCTGCTTTGGCTCTGTAAAGAAGAAACAAAGAAAATGACCCCCAAGGACTGATCAGGACCCAGGAAAACAGAGGGCGATGCTGATGATAAAGCCCCATTCACAGGGCTGAACATTGTGTATTTTCTTGTGGCAGTTTTCCTTCTAAAAGCAACAAAAATGGCATTGGCATTTACCCAGAAGGATAAGATTTGAAGGGGGATTAACAAGGCGATGATTTGTAGATGGAAGGAGCGAGATTGCTGCGGGGGTAAAGAAAGAGAAATGATTTGGGCTCTCTTGCCCTTTAAAATCGTTCTTTTTCTCTAGTGATTCTAGCTTTGCTCTTTCCTAACATCGCTCTCCATCTTATCGATCAGCAAATCAGCTGCCTAATAGACAGGTAGTGCTCAACGCTGAGCGGGAAGGCTTGAGGTGAACGGAAACAGTCCAGAATATTGAAACGGACAATTAAAGCAGTCCTTCTTGGAAGACGCACGGCAAAGTACAGCCTGAGAGTCACACAGGCCTCTCTGGGAGGGGGTTAAGGGGGAAGATTGTTGTCTCCCTGAGACTGAGGCGCACACGAAATAATTCACCTGGAAATCAATTTCCATCACATCTATTACAGACCACCGATGGACCGAGGAAAGAAAAAGAAAGAGCGAGACAGACCAAGAGAGACTCTCATTTCCCCTTTTTATCCTTGTTGTATTTTTCTTCTCTTTTTCACTGCTCAAACCATTTCCACAGCAGAGTGCACTGGCCACAAAAAGACATCTGCAGTCGATCATGATAAACAGTCCGCATCTTTCCCATTTGTTTCCCTAAAAACCACGGTGCTGCATGAGTAAGAGCTACAGCTGTTGCATCTTCATGAAATGCTTTCTGCATTAAAACATGACGCGAGGAGTTAAAAGTTTAAAAGGCAAATTTGGTGTTTTTGGAGTGCAGCTGCTGATATATTGTGTCTTTAAAGACACAGGATTTACATTGAAAAATGCATCCATTTCATTGGACAAATTGCAAAATGAGGCTGTAATGGAGAAGAGAATCCTATCTCTATGCTGACACTGGATTTTTAGCAGAGATTAGTGTTGTTAGGAGGCAAAAGCCTTGGACATAGCATTTAGACCTTCATTTAACAATACAGTTCTCCTCTGAAAACCCAAACTGATAAGATTCAAAAAGCTATTCAAAAATTCTAGTTGTTGGCAAGGAGGAGACAGCTAATACCAAAAGTGGACAATGCTGTTTTCTTTTTCTCCAAATAAAAAGCAGGTCATGAAAGCCTTGTTTAACAGAAGTGGAGTGGTTGATTGAAGGGAGTACAAAGAGCATCAGGTTTGCCTAAAACCTAAAGAGCTCCTCTTATTTTAACAAGAGCACAGCTCCCCGTCCCTCATCATCCAAACCACCAATTTCTCTAGTTTGCCCCTGCCGAGTCCTCTTTATCAACCGAAGAAATCAGAGCTGATGTGCCTGAGTGTGTCTATGTGGAGAGGGGAACTGCTAGATGGGAGCAGAGGATATGAAGCAGAAGGAGGAGAGGTGATGGGTGTGACTGAAGGGGGGCTGTCAGCCTTTGTAGGTCAGCTTAAATGTTTAATGCTTTATGCTGATTAGCTGACGCTCTTACTGTCTCTCTGGTTCTCGGAAAGATGCACTCTGAGCTCCGTCAATCCCCACCGCCGCTGACACAAACACGATTCCCACACATTTGCTAGCACAAGCCACCCGTTCCAGAGCCCCTGCTTATATTCTTCCCGACCTCTCGGCACGCCAATTAAACAGGTATGTGACAAGACGGCCAAAAGTGCCAATTAGGCCAATTTACCTCTGCTACATGTCCCCTTATTCCCGCCTCCCCATCGTTTTCCCAGCAGCAGCTCCCACCTTCCTCTCCCCACTGGCCCTTAATGGATTTCCATGCCACTATCTCTCTTCCAGCACTCCCATTTACACCAGTTACATCATGAAAGTGAGTCCAAATAATGTAACCTTAATAGGCCCACTTTAACGTCCCGACCAAAAGCAGGGATAGATGTTTCTGCTTTGAGCACACAGAATTATTTAGCCTGGAGTACACATCATAATTGAAAGAGTCTGATAACAATGTTGCCTTGTTACATGCACTACATTAAAAAACAGGGAGATGGATGAGTGTTACACAACAGGGAGGAAAAAACTCAATTCAGTTTGCTAGGTTTACCAAAGAAGCCCCATAATGGCCTGTTTATCTTATCAATTAGGGAACCATTATCTTTTTTTGAAATGAGAAATGGGGCTTGCCACAGGGCACAATCACCTCATAAATAAGGTACGTCCTAAATCCCCAAACCAATTTATTCAATTTACTATACAATGGATTATAGCTTAATTTCAGTGATAATGGAAGTAGGCACTTGAGGAAAATAAAATGGAGAACTTGAAATTTCATGAGTCATTTCCAAATTACCCCCAAGGATGGTAGAGAATCAGGTGGAGGAATTATTCAAGCAACACACAGTTGTCTCTCAGACAAATGCTGTTTAGTTTTGGAAACAGAGTGAAAGCCAAAGGGCACCATTTGCCATTTTTTTCCGTTTGATCAACAATCATTTCAAACACTGGTACAGTTCTGGACGCATTATTTTCAACACATAGTCATTAAGGATTCAGTGGAAGCCTGGTCGTTAATGGCTTTTAGATGCTGCCTCCCACACCCTACTTGATGGGGCATGCTTTCCATTAAAGTGAAAGTATTTTGGATGCTTACAGTTCGATCATAAAGCCCCATATGTTGCGTTGTTATTTCCCAGGTTCTGGCGCAAACAAGCCTTCTTGCTGTCAGAGCGTGGGGCGACAACGTTGCGTGAAAGCCAACATGTCAAAATCAAAATTTATCACTGTCAATGATGGTAATTGGTACTGAAAAAGGGAAGAAAAGCATGCTCTGTGCTACTGGGGTGCTTAAAGACATCACTCACACACGAGCATACACACATCTGTCTGTTACTTGAGGCAGCTTCTTTTCTTGCTTAGGTTTTAAATGCAGCCATATCTTATTGTTCGGATGTCAGAGAAGAACCATTACATCCCCTGTTAACACAGAGAGTTTGACCATGCTTTGGTGCTGAATGGTGTTTGTGGAGGTTTAGCAGCATGGCGAGGCCTTCAGCACTGCTTGGTGTAACAAACAAGACAATGCTGGGTCCTCTACACTGGGTGTGGCCTGGATTCACACAAAGCCCCCAGTGGGTCAGCGCCTAAGGAGATAGTCTGTGTATGGATGGATGGATGGATGGATGGGTGTATTGGGGACAGCAGAGTGGTTCCAGGGGGAGTCAGGGGCAGCAATGGGGAGCTGAAGGAGTGAAAGAGATAAAGCAGATGGATATATGGGGGGAAGGGGGGACACTTAGATATGAAGAATCTGGGTTATTGCTTGATGAAACAAAATTCAGTATCGATTTCAGAATGTGCTGCTGAGAGCAACCCTGTGCCCCAGTAACACTTCTAGCCCCCCTATTCAAATTCACAGCTGACACCATCGCTTAAACTCCCATTTTTCTTCATGAATGCAACACCACAGCCCCACATCAGAGGCAGGCCTGCTAATGGAGACCTCACCCCATGTCTCTCCCACGAGGCCGTCTGTCCTGAGGAGGAAATGGGGGTAACGGGGGGTCGGCATTTAGCGAAGGAGGAGCGCGTGGGTGTGTGGGTGGGTAAGAATTCTGGGTCATGGACTCAGAAGCTGGCCTCTTAATCTGGTGATGGACAGGGTGTGGGGAGGCTACATACACACCAGATGGGACATCCCCCCCATCCGCATTTATCTACTTAGGAGGACCTTGGGCACGTGCATACACACACACCCCCTTATCCCTTCACTGCAGCCCTCTGCATATACAGAAGGTGCGATCATGGGTGAGAGATTATATTACTATAACCTAGATATTCTAACCCCCCATGACCTACTGGGTTACGATGGAGGCGCTGCCTTTGGCAACACAATAACCGCTGCACCATCGAAGCAGACTTTGCACTGGCTACTCAGTCATTAGAATGACGAGAGCTGATGCAACAGCAGCTCAAATGACAAATTAAATATGAATGTGCATGAACCACCGCCCTCCTTTCATAGTTTCCCCGCCGTTTTCTTCCTTTTAATGATCAGGTGTATCTGATGTGCTCATAATTTTTCTGGTTCAAATCCCTCTTCCAGGCCCCCCCCCATTCCTGTCACTCGTTGCTGTTTTTCTTTGTAAAGAGCAGATGCACCATAAAAAAACATCATTAAACTAAAATACCTCTGTGACAGCACATTTTGCCTGAGTTGCCGTTGTTTTTTATGTAAAAAGTGTGTCTTCAAATGATAATGTCCTCAGTCTGCTGTGACTCTATTATGTGATGCCCTGATGACTGTTATCCCAGAGATGAGGAGAAGAAGGGCAGCTCAAGGGCTGAGCTCAGGTTTGGACTCTCCAGAACCATGGATTGAGGGGGAGGAGGAGGTGATCAGCTGGTGGAGCCACCTCCCTATACTCAGTGTTGGAGCACTTGCACCCCCTAGTGTACCTACTGGTCCTAGCAGCTTGACGCTGCAAGGTTAAAGACTCCAACATGCAGTTTCCTCTCCTATTGACAGAGAATTAAGACAACATGTGAGCTTAAGGTTAAACACAAGAACAAACTCCTTATGAAATCTGTACTTCATATGTTTATGTTGAATGAAGGAGGAATTAAATATTTCTCCATGTTTGATGGTGTTAAAGTAACTATGTGATCCTCTTTTGAGCCATGTAAAGAAACATGGAGGTCAGTGTCTGCTACAGAACAGCAAATTTTTAGGTTTTGCATAAGCAGGGTTTGAACCTGGGTTGTCAAATCGAGGGAGAGCATACTTTAGTAACCCAAATTCTTATTGCATCTCTGCAGAAAGAGAGATGATTGACATATGGATGCTCCCGGGGGTGAGAAACAGAAGTGCTCTCTCTGAACATTAAAAGAGAAAACACAGAAAAAAGCAGCACAAGAGAGACCCGGACAGGAACAAAAGCTGTAAGGGCAGTCTGGCAGTGCTCCTGACCTCAACACACACAACAATGCCAAAACAGTTATTTCCAATTGTTATCTGTTTCCAATTTCCTCTTCTTCTTCTTCTTCTTCTTTTTCATGCTCTATCATGTTTCATTTATCAGCAACCTTCAGACAAAAACAGAAAAAAAGACAACGTGGTTCTAGTATAGAGAGAGCACTTGCAATTTAGCCCATGCACATCAAACTTTGGGCTGACAAATGGAATAATGAAAAGCTATGAACTACAGACCTACAGAAAAAAAAGCAGAAATCCTGCAAATTCCCTTTAGAATATCCTGAGAGCAAAGCCACACAGTGAACAACAAGCAGCTCCAACTGACTTGCATTTATCTTTATCTTTCTGATTAAAGTACTACAGATGTCACAGTAACAGGTAAGGCAGCAGTACGTTGAGGGAGCAGACGTTTACTTTGTACTGTGCAGGAAGCAGCCATGAGATGGCAGCAGATGCACAGAGTAGCCCCATTCTGTTCATTCACACTATCAGTGCCAGGAATAAGACCTCCCGGTAAAACCCTCCACAGGTGGGGGAAGAAACTCTTAATCACTCTATAGACCTCCATCTCATTCCCTACATCAGCATGACTGATGATGAAGTAATAAATAAAAAGGTGGGAAACCTATAAAGTTCATCAACTGAGTGCAACTGTCAATATACTGTATGTGCTGTAATTTAAATCCATGACATTGTAAGTGAATTGTCAATATTACAATATATTTTTTCCCTTAAAAGACCATATATTTTGGAGTGATATAAATAAATATTCATAAATTAAAGATTCAGTCAGGGTAAATAAAATATATTATAGAAATAAGAAATAGGTTAATCAATATGGTGTGAGTTTAGTATCCACTACATCTCTGATCATTACTTGTAGTAGTTATACTTGTAGCATATGCAGTGAGCTGTTTCCGAACTGTTTTTAATAGTTAAAGGTGGGGTAGGCAGTATTTTTTTGGTGTCATTGGGCAAACATTCCATAATAACCGTCCAGCATATTGTAATTCAAGTGGTCTGAGAGCAAACCTCTACTTCTGCCCCTCCTCTTGGCTCTGTTTTCAGGCTTCAGAAGATCTATCCCGTGACGGGAGACTTTGGCCAATCACAGGTCATTTCAGAGAGACGCTGCGTTCGTATTGGCTGAGCTACAAATGCAATTGTGCGTGCACGTCCCTTCAAACGGTGAAAGCCTGGTTACTTGCAGAAAATCTTGTGAAGAATTTCCAACACCTCCTTTGCCTACAGCGGCGTATAGTACAAAACAACACGTCCCGGCTCCACACGGAGCTTCGGGCTCATTATGTTCGATGCCATGGTGCTCGTATCGATGTGGCAAAGAGGCATGATGACAAACAGTGGATGAATAACTTTTGAGGGGGGACAGTGGTGTGTGTGTGTGTGTGTGTGTGTGTGTGTGGTGTACTAGCCTCTCATCCCGCTGCTGGACAGCGTTGCAGCTTCCTCTGAAGCCTGGGGTGCTCTGCTCTGCGGCCGCGAAGCGCTGGAGGGGCGTCTTTGAAAAGACAAATCGCGGCGGGAGGGACCGCGGTCTCGGTGAGCAGAGAGAGGCGGAAGGTTTTGCATAGGTTGCACAGATTTTACCTACCCCAGCTTTAACTTGCAGTGGATTTCCTATTGTCGTCACATCAGGGCTTCTTGGAAACTTAATTTAAGTAGCTACAGACTAGGAATGCACAGTGGAGTCAGTTATCAGGCTGATAACCAAAGTTAAACTCACTACGAAATGGAGAATTTCTCAAATAGGTAAGTCTCGTGAGGCAAATCTAATGCTCTTAGTCTGCAATAATCAGAAAAGGTAAGGTATTGGCACTTTATAGTAGTTGGGGTTTTTTGCAAAGTACTTTCAGGGTAAAAAAGGAACTGCAATGCACCAACATTTTACACATATGACTGGGCAACATAAGCTGGCAGAGCATCCATTAAGTATTCCACACACATGTGCCTTTGAGCCACTTGGAGCGGCTACCTCTTGCAGGTGTGGCGCTCTGCAGTGTTGTTTACAGCATTTACAGAAGGCCAAGGCAGAAACCAGACTGAAGCAATAATACACAATGCAGGAATATCCCAGACTAATGAGCTTTGCCATGACACAAAATTCAATGGAGCCTTGAAGATAAGAGGTTGCATATAGGTCAGAAATCATAGTAGAGGAGAGGACACGAAACACAGCGGAGGTGCTGCCTGTATCTGGCTTTAGCAGGAGAGGGTGACGTGGAGCAATGAGGATAGTGTTCAGGCCTGCAGGGGGAATGGGATGCTTGGATAACTTGCAAGGACCCGTGGTCATGTTCCAACCAGGTCAATTAAGTTACAGCACTATGGGTGAAAAAGAGAGGGAGAGAGAAAGAGAGTGATTCCTTTCCAATAAGTAAGAGAAGAACATAACCGCGACAAAGAGTTAACAGCCAAGCAGACAGACTCCAGGCGGTTTTTGGAGCTGCCAAAAAGAATATGCGCAACTCAATAAACATGCCTCTGGGCATAATCTTACACAAGTTGTAGTGAATCACAGCTGTTCAGGAGACTATCGGGAGACTTGAAATTCTTTAGTTCAAGAGGTACTTAAAGTCCAACTAAAATAAACTCTCTGATTACTATAAAACTACTAAAATTGATGGGCATTTAAAGTTTGAAAGGTTAATGCTTATCCACATAAAAATGGTACCAATCAGCTGTGACCGCCATTATAAGTGCAATTACTGGTGAATGTTTTTGTCCACAGAATATAGGAAATTCTAAATTGTGTTAATCATGACATAATAATTCAAGACACAAAAAATATTAAAAATACAGTGGAAATGCGGTTTTAAAAGCTCCAAAGATACAGGAATTTTATTGTCTTTTAATTTCATTTTATTTCGTGTAAGTTTTACAACATAATTCTGGCCTGTTATACATTTCACTGAAGAGGAAAATATGTGATGATAAAACATGCTTCCTAACATTACTGACAACATTGGAGAATCCCTGCACAAGTTGTTACAGCACAGGAGAATAGGAGTTGCACTAAACATATGCTGCTGAGAGCATCTGCTCTCTGTACACAGCTCACTTTCTTATACACACACACACACACACACACACACATTTGGAAATAAACACTCTTGTGCGCGCATACGCCTATGGAAATAAACAGTCATGCTTTTGGAAAAAAAACACGTGAGCATGCCAGCATGCAAGAACTGACACGTAAACCTCCAAGGCCTGGACACCCTGAAATGGATACAGCACATGATGAACTTGATATTTACTGACAAGGATAAATTCCAAAGGAAAGGCAAAGGAAAAATAACTGTTAGAAAGCCCAAAAGTTATAGAGACTTTATGTCTTCTAAAAAATATAGCCAACAGCATCAACCACCCTTATGACCATGCATAAGCTTTAAGCATGTTCTATATAAAAATTCGATTCAATTTGCAGAGACTTAAAATTTGATTCATTACAGTTAAGATTTTGTCAACTTATGTTACCATCGACACTGTCCTCATCACAACATCCATACCTGTTTGTTGTTTCTTGTCTGGGTCGGATTTCCAGACAACATATCTCAAGAAACCAAAGGGCTGCCTGGAAGGTAGGAAATCTTTCTGAGACTCAAAGCATGCTGGGGGAAATAGTCTGCAGTAATGTCAAGTACAAGCAATTCACGGTTAAGGGGCTGAACAATGAAAAAATACTAGTATGGTCCTTGAAACTCCAGTCTATTTCATGAGCATGTCAGCTCATTAGCCTCTTATCTGAGGAAGGGCTGATACATAGGGTCAGGATGGCCCTGACTACAGAGAGTTTTTTTTTGTTGGACTGATAAATGAGGATGTCTCTGATCCAAGGCTGGATCCTGTTGGGGGGTCGGGGGGCCTCGCTCTGACCTCAAGGAAAGAGGCAGAGAGGAAGCCAAACAAGAGGAGAAGTGAAAGGGACATGACAAGGGGGGTGCCGATGATAAATAGTCAGTGATAACATATGAGGCTGCTGCTTGCCTGGCCCAAGACGGACTGTCTCAACTTTACTCAAAGAACATTAAAAAAGTATTGAAGAACATGAGAATAAACCAGTTGGGGAATTACCTCAGTTAACTGTGTATTCAACATATCTACAAGCCAAAGTAATCTAATTTTTAAGTGCCATATTTCTCATTAAATGAGCACCCTTGGTTCACAGATATTTTAACCAATACAAAAAACACATATCAAACATCGTCTCGACATCAAGGTCACAGCTGGGAGTCTCCAAGTCAAACTATTCACAGTATTCAGAGATTCACTCTGTTCCTCAAGTGAGATACTCCAACTCTTTCACATGGTCATTCACTTTCAACCCCGCAAATCGATCTCTTTGAATTAATCAACAGCCTTAAAGGAGGCAAAGAGCCAGAAAACCTACAGGGCTTTGAAAGAGGGCAAAAAGACGGAAACCCTTTCCCTACACGTCAATTCCTTTGACTGTCAGTTGTCAGTCAGAAAGTGTGCCTCTGCCAACAGCCCAATACTACGATAAGATGCGCAGAAATGAAGGATTTATGTCTAGTGGCCACTCATCCACCAGCAAGCTGGATAATATTGAGCATACAGCTTCTCCCTTAATATGAATGACACCTTCCTTCTTGGGAACAGAAGGCTAAAGAGCCAGAAGCTACAGGGCGTAACCCTCCAATCCTGATTACTGCACAGACTGACCTCCCAAACCAGACAGCAGATAATTGCATCCTCTCGCATTTGAAAGTCACATTAAAGGGCTGATAATGGAGTTCTGGCTCAGAAAAAAAGGGAATCACTGGAGCAGAGAAGAGGAACAACGGATCTGTCTTTGGCTAGGGAAGGAAATTGGTATCTGCTTGATTCATAGCTAAGCCTACAAAAGATGTTCTCTCCACTGGCGTGCATTATTAATGGTGCGTTCCTTTTGAAAAGGGCCAAACTACCTGTTCCTTGTTGAATAGGGCTGCTTGAGTAATATGCCAGGGTGAAGATAATAAGGTCTGTCGATGATGAGACCCATGCAGCTCATAGCAGAATGTGCTATTCATGTGCTATCACGCACTGCAACGGAGCACTGAGAAAAATGGCCCCTCTGACAATGTTGACGTGACAAAGGTCCAGCAAATGGTTAAAAAATGAAAATATCTTGCCCACTAAATCCTTCCCCCATCCTTCTTTTTTTCAAATTAAAATGAAGCACAACATATGACAAAGGGTAAAGGAATGCATGAGAGATAAAGGAAAAATCATAAAAGATTCACAGCACAAAGACAGAAGCAAAACAGTAGAATGATGTTGTAGGTCTAAACAAGAGGCATGAGAATGGGGATCCCATGGGCCCTACAGAATTTCTATGCGATCAAAAAACCTTTCGGCTGCACTGGTGGAACCAGAGCAATAGAGGAGCTTCAAATCTCAGGAGTGGATGGGAGGTTTTTTTGATATATATATGTATACACCTATATCATCATCAACTGTTTTAAATGCCGCAGGTGTTTCAGGATGGCGTCATAATTGTTGCTGCTGTTCACACAAACTCTGGTGGGTTTGCCCATTTAGTTTGGTTCGGTTAGCTTAGGCTGGCATGAATGCCGTCGTTGGAACTCGTAAATCTACGTAAAAACTGAACCAAAACCACCTGAAAAGGAGTGTCTCACCATGTACGGTCTTCTACCATAATAGTACATAATAGTAGCATCAATACTAAAAGTGCGGAGGGCAGAATAGGTCCTTTTCACGGCAGACATTTTGACTTGTCAAAGCAGAAAAACACAGGTGTAAGTAATAACAATGGCTCCATTCCATTAAGTGTCCCAGTAGGTCATGTTGTTGAGTGAGTATACATAAGATGCCCCAAAACTGGCCCTCCTAAATGGAATGCAGTCATCATTGATGTTATTAATTCCACTTTTCCTGCTTTGACAAGTCAACATGTCTGCTGTGAAAATGGTCTGTAGGACAGAACGGCAACGACAAAAGTTGCAGGAAGGAGATTTCACTCTCGTTATTACCCTGTAGTCTGAACTCCACTTGGGCAGTAGGAAATAAAGTTCAGCACTAATGCTGCCGTCTCAGCAATGGTCCGCAGGCTTTTCTGTTGGCTGTGTTGCATTCTCCTCTTGCAGGTGCTTGTTTGCGTCGGCTTGCACAGGGAGGACGGTTAGCCCACAGTTAATGAGATCCCCAAGGAAACCAACGCTGAGCAGGTCACAGGCTGTTGCAAGCACCAGAGCCTTCATAACCCCACCATGCAGGGCCTTAGACCTCACCACTACCCTTATACTTGCCGCATAATCTTGAGAAAGTCTAAAGCTTTACTTCAGAGTTGATATCACACACAGTCATTCACAGGTGTGTACATTTTGAACACACATACACACACACTTGTTGAAGAAAACTAGAGTGATACATAGGGTTGTGGAATTTTCATTTTCCCAATTCTGAAGTTGTGCAGTGCTGCAGGCTGCAATGATATAGTGGGTTAACTGGTCCTTTAAAGACACTTTTTATCATATAAAAGGCAAAGGAGAAAACTTGTATGCAAAAAAAAAAATATATATATATATATATTTTATTGCATGTAATCCATTGTTGCATTTTAATTTATTCATGTTTTTGTATAATCATTTTTAATGTTGCATAGTATAATGAGTAGTAATTTTATAAAAAGCAATAACCCTGCAGCATGGAAATTATATCACAACGTAATTGTTGCTGTCACTGTGCTTCTAGCACAGTGGGTAATTATAGATCTGTATGTTTGACCTGCGGTAGCTGTGACTGAGGAACTTACAGCTCCACTACCCAATACTTTTCTATTAACAATTAATGAACATGTACTCTAAAACATGTTGCTCAGAGTGACTAATCCACATAGAATTCTCACCCTACTCTGATGGAGACCAAAACCGAGCTTAAAGGAAAGTAAATTACTTACATTTTTCATGCTTTTACTGCTGTAGGTGTAAGTAGGGAATTGACTCCTAACATGTTAGCCAAAACAATGTTATAAGGCAACACAGTAGACATTTTAGCATGTCATAACAGGGAAGGCACAGGTGCTCCTAATAACATTAACAATGACTCAGTTCTTTTCATGTGTCCCAGTAAGCCATGACAGTGTGACAGTAACCCAGTGTGCCAAACACCAGGACCCTGAAACTGAAGCAGCTGAATGAAATTCCAACATCATTAATTTTATTGTTTACACCTGTGCTTTTCCTACAATGACATGTCAAAATTTCTAGTGAAAAAGGCCTATTAAGTATGCATTGTGAAGTTCTTCCGCCCTCTAGTGGCCAAAAAAATCAACGTATGAAGCTTTAACCTTGAATATTAGCCAGTTAACAGTTGTTTTTGTTCTCTCAAACACTGAGATTCACCAAATTTAGAAATATATAATGTTGTTTTCCATGATTTACTAATTTCACACATAACATGCATGTAATAATAATAACTTGATAGTGAATGAGAAAACCAATTGAAAAACTACAAAACATTACACCCATTTGTGCTGCCATAGTTTGTTCTCACTCTGCAGGCAGCTTGACACAAATGTGGCGCTGCTGTGATAAATTTACCGTGGCAGCCCTAATTACACCACAGAAAATTACATACATACAGTGTGTATGACATGAGACTAGCCCTTAATTCTGTCAGCAAGTATCAAGTATATGAAACAGGGAAGCAAAAAGGGCTCCCATCTCAAAATTTGAAATATATTTTTCATATATGCAACAGGTGAACACTGTCACAGCCTGCTGTTCCCCAAATGGTTGTATCCTCATACAACTCACATCCTTCCCAAACCTTACTAAATCAGACACACACACCGACACAGACACACTCAACCACTTCTGGCACAAACTTCCTGCGAGTGTACTTCAATGGTGTGTGTGTCTGTGTGTGCCATTGATCTTCAAGCTCCACAAATTGACTGTTTAATTAGGCCTGCATAAGAGAGAATGCTTCAGATATTATTTGATCTTATGAGATAAACTCTTTAACCAACTATGTAGCAGGATTCAAATTCCCAATAAGGTTTACTCTTTATTTTCCCACAAAGTTGATCAGGACACATGAAGATTAACCACCTGTTAGCAAACTGACAAAGTACTGGAAGACAGTTTGGTGTGCTTACCTGCAATTATATATTTGTGGGCTTCAGAAGGCATAGCGGAAAAGAAAGAAGAAAGAAAAAAAAAGACAGTTAGTGAAAGTGAAAGGAAAATCTCAAAAAACACACAAGACGCATCAGAATGTGCACAATTTTGGAAAAAAGAGGAGGGCTGAAGCAGAAAGAGAGATTATAAGCCTGGGATAGATGAGTGACAGGAAGTAGATTTGATGCTTTGGCAATATTGTCATTGTTACATTCATGCCAATAAAGCTATTTGAATTGAAACTGAATTGAAGGAGGATGATGTGGAGGAGAGGCGATCACGGACCACGAATGTGAATGAGTCTTTTTCGCAAGTAATAATCAGTGTCACTGGCAAAACTATGCATGTGAACTCAGAAAATGTGAACCCCCCCACCAAAAGTTTAAATATTTCAATATACAATCATTCCCATCTTCCATCCACAGTATTTTGAATATTGCTGAGGTAAAGAAATGAAAAACAGGATGAAAAAATGATAAAAGTTGCACAAAACTTTGGTATAGAGGCAGGTTGAATTCAATGGCCCAAAGCCCAGCACCGACAAAGTACTACAATTATGAAGATGGTATACCTGAACAAACCCACCCACCACAAACACAACCGATCCACCGCAGACAGACAAAATCAGAAATCTCGCTCATCTTCTCTAAGGCCAGTCAATCTGCTGTTTGCCCAGCTGATGCAGATTGATGGTGATCAATGTTGACAAGGCATATGAGAGGCTCATCCATAAAAGATGGGCTGGGCTGGGCCGGGCAGAAACTGGGAGCTATTTACCGGAGAACACACAAACCACAGAGTTCCCTCCATCGATTATTAACCAGGCACAAATGGAGACATTCTGTCCGTGTCCTGCATGGCCAGTAACCCAGATCATTCTGCACAGAGATATATACTGGCATCAAATCAAATTATGGTATCTTACAAGAAATGCTGCGAAATTGTAACTGTTTTAGGATTTTGACATTTGTACCAACACAAACCAACAGCATTAGAGTCTGGGAGACCCCAATGAGGAGGACACAGGTTGTGTGAATGGTACGATGTGGAGGGAGGGGAGAGGGGTTGAAGTTGTCAAAAGCATAATTTTATCATTACTTACTGACACAGAAATTTTGAAGCTGTACCAGCACTCGCTTTCCGCACTGTTAGCTAGTTTGCTAAAGATGATTGCTGCATCAAAAGTGACAATTAGAACAGCAATAGAATCGCTGTTTGGAAATGCTCTGGCCTCAAGGCAAATGAGCATGGCAAGTCTAAGCAAAAGGTAAGCAGAAAAGCTATAGAGCAGTACCAAAGAGAGTTGCTAACAAAATAAAATTACTGACAGGTACGTGTTGTGCAGTTGGTAAACTAACATTAACCTGGAGCTGAAGTAATCCATCCAACAGTGGCTTCATCCGCACCATGTTTAGGCTACTTAGCTTAGCTATGGCTGTTTATTCAAACCATTGTGTTGTTTAGTAGTCATATACCATAATGTAGAAATCTAAAAAGGTAGCTTTAAAGCCTTGTTGTTCATGCTGTTGTTGGCTATTACAGTATTTCAAGCTATTACATTTTGTGCAAGCAGTCAAGGCATGTTTTTTTCATTTGGATAGAAACTAGTTATTTACAGAGATTTGGCATTTATTTTATGTTGGTAACAAAGGTATCAGGCCTGAAACATGTCAGACAGCAAACCTTCAGTTTATAAGCTAGTAGTTATATTGACCTTTTTTTTAAACATTATACTGTGTTGTATCTCGGTTGGAAGTTTCAGTATGATGACAACACTAATCTACAGTGAAATACCCCTTTGCTTTTTCCACCTGGTCAAAACGGCCACCATCCATGCAGGGCCTGTTTCATTAAAAGTTATTCAACCACCGCCCCCAACAGCAGTGAACTACCAAAAAAATATAGTAGACGTTCCGCACAATAACCTCACACCCTGACAAAACAGGTGTTTGGATGGGCTTTGTCCCGGGGCGGGTATTAGCCGGGTGTCAGCTCTCCTCCTCTGTTCCACCCTCTTGCATTTCTCTCGTCCTGCTTTCTCTGCCCTTGTCTTGAGCCTCATTATTCCACACTGGGGTCTTTGGGGGAGCAAACGGTCTATTATCCAAAGATGGAGCTTAAGACAACTTAAAGCTCTGGAGGAGTGGCTATTTATTTGGGTTGAAAGAGAGAGAGAGAAGGAGGGAGTGTGTGTCTGGCCTGGCATTCCCATATCACTTAGGCTAATGTGATTAAGGGTGAGCAAGGGGGGGGTTAATTTAGCTCAGAGTGTGTTGGTTCTAAGTGATTCATGTCAGGGAGAGTGGAGGGGGGAGAGGGAGGGATGTGGCCAGTCACAGGACTTCCTTAAACACACACACGTATGCACAATCAAGTAAGAATGGGGGTGTGTGTGCAAGCTTGTTTTTAGTGCCTGGTACCAAAATTAGTACACATGAATGCGCACATACAAATACTCATTGGTACCACCCAAGGTCAGAAAATAGTTCACTTTATTCAATTTCACCTTACTCACATTGTTTTTTTTTATTTAGCTGTCAAAGCTATCATTAATGTAGCTCCAAACCCCTGTGAGCCACCTTGGGGAATTCAGGAGTTATTCTCTCCAGTTTGTTCTGTGAGAAAGATTTTGTGGTATTTAATCAGAAAACAACTGAGTACAAAATTCATTGAGACGAGTCAGGACTATTAACATCAACCGTGTGAGAAGGAGACATAACCACAGTTGCCCTCGTCTCTCCATCCATCATGGTAGCATAAATTAGGATGGTAATTTACTTTTAGATGGACATCAATTTCTGTTTTGGAACAGTACAAGAATTTGTTTTCTTGCAGGATTTCAGTGGTGGTCAGTCACACGACTCTAGTCTACCTATCATCCAGGGTGTTGTCCTCTCTCGTTACACAATTGTTCAATACGTGTTCTTTTCTGAAAGTCAAAACTACGAAAAATCTGTGTAGGTTTGGGGGAAACAGTCCTTATTTAAGGGATGTCTAGTCTTTGTAAAATTCAATTATTTTAAGGCCTGTTCCAAACTAAACAACTTAAAAAACTGATTTAGCTGGGTTGCTGCTATAGAGGAGGACAACAGTGTGTGTGTGTGTGTGTGTGTGTGTGTGTGTGTGTGTGTGTGTGTGTGTGTGTGTGTGTGTGTGTGTGTGTGCGTGTGTGTGTGCGTGTGTGTGAGCAGGGCCTCAAACATGGCAGATGGACCCATTGGACTCTGAATGGCTTTTTGCATGTTGCCACCCACACACACATTATATGGACAGACACAGCATGCCAGTGGCACTTCAAACTAAGCTCTCAAACAGCAAAAGCTTGTTCTCTGTATCAAAAGTTTCTCTGGAGTGAGTTTTCGAAACGTGGGGGAACACACATAGAGGCATGAAGAAAAAGATCTGGTCTCAACATTCAACGCCTCAGTAGGCAAACAAAGCACACCTGAAATTGTGTCACACATCATACATGCAGCTTTTTCTCTTAATGCTGTTAAGTGTAAAGCTGAAGATACATGAAGACTCCTGTCAAAATGTTTGTGTGTTTGCAACAGGGGAAGGAGGTCTTGATTTGCAAGTCAGTTGTATGCTGACTGCAAAAAAGAGACCACCCCTCTAAGAATACTGTTCCATCTCAAAAGGACCCCCCGCTCCCCAAAAAAGGAAGGATTTTACAGACAGGAAGAAAAATGTGTCATCCCTCCCTCCCCTCTCTAGCTCTATTGTACACTTTCAAATACCTCCCTCTGTTTTCACATTGGTCAAGGCTTTAAATGGGAAACTCAGTATTTGCAGAACAGTGGTAGTAAGTCAGTCTGTGACTGCAATAATGAACCTGCTTTGAATGCTAAATAACTGAGTCATAATTGTGGTTGTGTAGTGGGCATTGTCTGAAACATACAAATTAAAAATCTGGATAAAAATTAAAAATGCATCAAAAGCTTTACAAAGCTAACCAATTTTCCACAAACTGTCTTCCAGTTGTAAACTAGTAGTGGACGTCATCAGGAGGAATAAAAGCAGCCTTTTCAAAAGGATGTATGGGAGCTTCAGACAACATGTGTGAGTCTGGACTGGAGAGCCTTTAGGTCATCCACAAACAGGGCCAAGAACTGGGAAAGGGGGGAGATTTCTAAGGGACTTCGACCAACTACTGCATTTTCTCACACGCAGGAGACTGTGGGTTGTTAAAAGTCCTATCAGTTTCCAGCTGTGAGGAGTATACAACTCTTTCACCACCCCGTCTTTTTCTCCACCACCTGAATAAATAGAGGCTGAGAAATGGGCCAGAGGGTGACACAAGAAAAAGGAGGGAAGGATCCCTTTGGTACTTGTTTACCTCATGCAACACATCCTTCATCCTCATCCAATTTACGTGGCCTTGGCGGACTTTGCCAAACAACTTCTCGCCAAAGCCTTCATTGCTTATCTTCATTGTGGTGGATTTTCCTCAACTGAGGGGAAATGAGGCTTGAGTTGAGGCCACGAAGAGTGAGATCCACCATCTCTGCCTGTCCTCATGTTGGCAACATTTTTATTTATGTATTTTCTTGATATTGTGGCGGAGGTGATGGGGGTGTCAAACATGTAAGCGTGTTTCCCTGCGAGAGACACAGATTAGAAGTGTGTGACTGTGTCCATATAGAATTGGTAAAGGCTAGCTTAATCTCAGAGCACAGCGGCCACTTAAATTTTGTAATGAGTCATTTGCATATGCAGCACAGTGGCACCGCGATTATATATAAGAGAAGATAGAAATGCAAAGAAGGTTTCCTTTCACTCAAGTGAATCTTTTCACAATAGTGTAATTTCACGGCACGCAAATCTGCAGCTCCTCTGTGGGCAAGGGCCTGCCTTGATTAATTTAGTGTGAGGGAAGAGATTAAACAACCCAACGCAGACACCAAGACAGACAAACAGGAAAGACTAAAAAAGCCACAGCTGTAATGAAAATAAATTGTCACTGCTATATGAGGTGGATTTTGCCAGTTTTGTTCATTCACATGATGAATAAAAACATTTGAATCTCCAGACGCCTCAAAGGCTCATCTCTTTGTGAGTGTTATCCTTATTTTGACAAGGCGGCTGTGGACCCTTCCTCCCACTCCCAGTCTGACATTCTATGTCTGTCTCCATGCAGGCCCTGCAACAGTCTGCTGCTTTGGTGTTTGTGATGAAAAGTCAAAGGTGGGAGCTGCTAGGATATGAAAGGGCTCCATGTTAGCGCCCCTCTTCTGTGGTCCATTTACACCAAACCCTGTAACTGATGACATTATGGGAGAGCATGAGGCTGACAGCCCCCACGTTCCTGACATTCCAACTGCGGCAAGAGATGACTTTCTCCTCAAACCTCCACACTGCACAACCTCAAGATGTGTGTGGAGCCTCAGGCCATTTCCACACAAAGCTAAAGCTAAATCAGAAATCTGGAAGCACAAAATCTGAAAACCAATTCTTCACCGTTGGCCTTGGTCAGCAGGTAGCCTTTATGAGCCACGATCAAATCACTGTTTTATACCCATTGAGTTGCCTGACACAGAAAACAGAACAATTTTGGCTTGAAACTGTATGAGACAGCTAGTTTGGACAGTCTTTTTATAATGGAGTTTTCAAATTTATGAGCCTTAAATTTGCACAACTGGTCTGAACATATTCTCTGAAGAGTTTTCCAACTGGCGGTGTGTTTGGGGTAGGATTATAATGTTTTTGTTTGTTTACAGGGCCACTAAATCTAAATCTTTGCTGTTTATGAGCGAAATGAAGATCCAGATCCTATCATTCACCTTTATCTGAAGGCTTTTGTCGTTAAGGGTGGCCAGTGGTGATGACTCAGATAATGAACAAAATGTGTGGACTAGGTTGGTTGAGAAATTATAAACTCATTCAACTAACATGACCCATCTTGTATTCGTTCAGTGTTGGACACAGGTTTTCATTGGTCAAATGCTCATTTCTGATGGTGAAATTTTAGAAGAAACTCCAAATGTTTTTTCCATCATACAAACAAGAAGCAACAGAAACAAAGGGATTTAACTACCTGCTTGGTTTTGTGTGAATATCTTGCATGTAAACCTGCACTTGGTGTGGAAATACTTTTAGTTTAGGCATGGCCTCAGACACCCCTGGGGCTCTGATTAGAAGAAACAATCCACGGGGAAAAAAAACCAAAACTGACCACGCAGAGTTCAAAACAGAAAGTGAAACGTGGCTTTTAAGAGGACACTAGATCAGTCCAAAAAGTGCCATCTCATATTAAGCTTGTCAAGTGTTCTCCAAGACGCATTCATCAAATGGATCAGGATCATGAGTCCACTAATAAATACAGGCTTGGCTAGGCCGAGCTTTGCAATGCCAACTTAATTCAACCAAGCAGTTAATGTCTGCCTGGTCAAAGTCAAAAAGGCACAGAGAAATGAAAGTAGCACAGCCATCCATAAAGCAATGAGTCCAGTCATGCTTCCCAGTGCCACCGATGACATCACTGAATCCTCTGCCCGACCCCCCTTTCAGTATATGGTGTCCAATCCTTCACCGCCTCTTCCCTATTAATTTCCACCCCTATCAGAAACACACCCTTCCCCCCTTTTAGTGAAATAGGCAGATCCACTAATGGCTCCTAAGGCTCTAACTACAGGAAATGGCTTTTAATTTAGCCAATTAACAAGCTCGTAAATACATCACATTCACGGAATTAAAGAGAAAGCATTACAGTGAGGGAAATGAGAGGAAGACAGGGACCGTCAGCTACCCCATGATGCACTTTGGATCCTCTACAGGGGTATAATTATCAAAAACACACATAAACAGAGGACCAGAACATTCGGATCGAATTGGCCGGAACCTTTGATCCAATCATGAGAGATGAGAGATCTGAACTGATGATGAATGCAAGCTGAAGTTATTAGCCGGCAGGCAGAGGACGTGCAGAGGACGTGCAGAGGACGGTAATTGAGAAGTGTAACATCCTTGGCTGCTAAGGGGTACAGGCACTTGGCAGATGAGGGATATTATAATTTGATTCATGTTCGCCCACTAGCAGAGAGGACTGCGAGATCAGTGTACTGGTTAATGAAGGAGCAGCCTGGTGTATTTAAAAGCCAAATGTCTATTGACGGTCCAGTCAAGATTCTTACTGAAGCAAATTGGACAGGAAAGGTCGTCACACTCATAACTGAAGACATGTCACTACAAGGAAACTGGATTCTTTCACCAGATAAGATAATGGTGGGTCGTAAAGAGAAAGCACTCAGCATTCTTCACCATCTCACACTTAACACAATATGTATGACTGACACAAAGTAAATCTGCAACATTTTTGATAATTCATTAATCGTCCTTTGTTATGCATAAATGCAAAACTGCAAAAGTGGAGTCCAGCTTTTCACATGTGAGGATTTGCTGCTTTTCTCAGTTTCATATCTTTGGGTCGGACAAATCAAGCAACGTGAACATGTCAGTTTGGGCTGTGGGCTAGACAATTAGTGGACCAAACGATTAACAAATTAATTGAAAGAATAATCGACAGATTAATCACGAATGGAAATGCACAATACCTAAGGTTCTGATTTTCGTAGAGTTTTTTATTTTTGTTTGTTCCCTTCATTTCCAGAACAAATCAATACTGTATGTTTAAAGACTTTTCTCAAATCAGTACTTCAAGATACTGACACCAACTTATCTTCACTACTAACGTGTGAAACTGAAGTTGAAATTAACATTTCTGCTAACCCAAAGCGATTCTCTGAGCATGAATGTACAGGACTTATTAAGATGGAAATTTTCTGAATTGTACTGAAGTTTAATAGCAGGTATTGTTTCTGCTTTCAATGAATGCACCGCAGCTCTATCTGAAGCCTAACCGACATGTCATTAATATCCATAAACGTCAGGGTTTTTAGCCATTAGACATTGTCTCTCTATTCTCCAATGGAAAAACAGAATGGGACGTGGACAAAGCTGCTGTTTTTGTCTTGTGTGGGCCAAGATAAAGCACCCTGTGAAAAGGTTGCCATCCATCTTCATCCGCCTGGCATGTGCTTTAGTTACTTCCGCCCTCAATGTAGCCTGTCTTTTTCTGCTCTCAGTGTGTTTGTGTGTGTGTTGTAGGTTGCATCGAGGTTAATGAAGTGCATCCACCTCTCTTCCTCCCCAAAATGAAGGAGACTTGATTAAGCAGTCTCTGCCTTTGTGTCTTGGTAATACACACATAAAAACACACACACACACACACACACACACACAGACAGAGATACCTGAGTACGGCATTCAGAGCTGTACACATATTCTGTCAGTCCTGCCACTAAGGCGCTGATGCAAAATTCCATACATTTCCATTTCCTCTGCTAAACAAAATACTAAAAATCTCCTTGATGGATTTATTTTTCACTCTGGTTTCCACTACAGTTTAACCTTGTCTGGAATTCACTTCCCTAAATACCAGGATTTCCATGACCAGTGGTGAATATGTTTAATGCTTATTCTCTCTCTCTCAGCAGTTCGCTAGGTCAGTCTGACTATGACTGGTGTTGAACGTATGGAAAATCAGAGAAAAGTAAAGGGAGGAACCATGTCGCAGTGGTGATATCAGCATCGTGTACCCTACGTCCTGTATCTCTTTTCTGCTCCTTCATCACTGTCTTTCTTTCACCCCTGTCCTTTTCGCTCTCTCCACCCCTTCCGCTTTCTCTCTACATCCTTTCATCTCAACCTCCCACGCATTTCAGGTCACCGGGGAAGCAATCGTCTTAAGTGTTCTGGCTGACAATGAGAGCTGATGAGAAACCTTCCTGCGAGTGTTGGCTGGCTAAGGTAAGCTCCTGATCCACCCTGTGCTGCATACAAATACAGGAAGCTCATCTATGCCTTCTCTTTTCCTCCTTCTTATTCTGAAAGTTTCTACCTAATTATAAATTCCTGCAGCAGGCAAACAAAACTCACTTCCTCACCTTAAAACCAAGGTGCATCAACAACTAAAACTACAAAGAAAGAGCCAAGAGCCACTTATGGAGTTGATGCATGTTCTAAAGAAATGTTTTTATTATATAAACCAACCTGACAAATGATGTATCTCAATTCTGTTCCAATTAGCTGAAATTGGTCCATTGCATTTTCAGTTTAATCCAAAAATTGGTAACATGGTTAAGGTCAGTCTATGTCAATGTCAACATACGTCCCTCACTATGATCTGTCTCCAGCCCCCTTTGAAGAGCAGGTCTTTATATGTGATAGAAAGTATCAACCACAAAGGCAAAACATCGCTGACTCGGCACACGTTTCCCATAATGCTCTGGGCTCAGGACAATGGTTCAGCCATTTAATCAAAAACAAAGGGCAACAGAGGTTACCACAAGCAGGAGAATCAACAAAACCCAATCTGAGAAGGTGGAAAGAAACATTCTTCCAGCAGCTGCTGAGCAGTTTGGCTTTCAGATGATTGATTTGTTTGATTTTACATCAACAGTCTTCATTCATCCATTCAAACCAGCTGTCAGAATTCCAAACTACCACAAGCAGGAATCTGTAGCCTCCAAACTGCAACGAGCATGACCTCACCCATAGACAAGTCCCTGCACAGCCCAGATCCTCAACACTAAAGAAACCTGCAAGCATTACTCAGGAATAATGACTCCAGTGACAACTGTGGTCGAGGGAGGATGTGACTTGGTAAAAACTAATGACACGTATGACAGCTTGACGATTCCTGCCAACTGTAACTTGATGAACTTATAGTTACTTGATGCTGGCATCAGCGAATCAATCTTGCCGGTGCTTCCTCTCACTCTGACATGTGTCATTAAACAAATGTTAAGTGCCAGCAGCCAAAAATGAAGACAGCAGTAACTTATGGATGGGTGAAAACGCATCCATAAGTAGCTATTTCTTCTGCTAAGCAACACTGCAAACAGAACACATTATATCACATAACAAAAAAGAGTTGTAGAATTATCTGCCGGCTGATTTATGTCTTGCACTCTAGAGAAGCTTCGGTGGCACAGTTGAACTGAATTACAGTTTTACAGTAACTGCTTTATACTTAGCAGCATTAGTGCAACTGCAAGGACTGTGGAGAGATTAAATCTACACCACAAACAGGAGAAAGATCAAGAAGGACACTCACATCCACCGTCAAAGACCATCTTTTAACAGAGACAGGGGTTATGATACAACCACCTGTTATCATGTGACCAAAACTTTCACATGATGACAACTGAGCAAACTCTATATGCGGTTGAAAGCAGTGGGAAAGCTAGCAAATTGAATTAAGTTTTTTTTTAACTTAAAACAGTTTCAGTGCCTGCGAAGGCATAGATGTTTGGATTAATCACAATCACTGTTTGCCCGTCTCACAGGTGAAGGTAGCCAATGTAGATTTGGTCTGAAATTGATTTTGCCATTTGGTTTGGGAGAAAAAATGATATCGTTACTACTTTTTTTCCGACCTCCACAAGATTAAAGTGCACTTGCACTGTAATCAGATAAAATACATACAGTAATTTCTTAAAACGTTTTAAACATATGAAAGTGGAATAGCTCCTCTTTGTGGCCAGGTAACATAACTATGCAGAGAGTTTGACAATTATTTAGACCGAGCAGAATGACTTCATGGAGTTTAATCATGGAGCAGAGGCTTGTGGAATTTGCTTTCTGTTTTTCCCAAGTTTGAGTGGGTTATATTTACAGACATCTAGGTACCATATAAAGCTTATTTCAGTGTTTTTTGATGCCAATATTTCAACATGTAGGAGATTCTTTAGAATACAGCACCATTTCTTAGCAATCCTTTCCTACACTACAGTGTTGTTGCAGTGTTGTTTATGGCAGTATTGCTGGCTTGTTTACTTGTGCATACTTACCAGGATTAGTCTCTAAGTGAGTGGTGATGTTTTTTGTAGACAAACCCAGCACCACCATAACTACTGTACACTGTCACCTCAGTGGGTTTTCTCCACTTAACTAGAATAACTAGAAATTAAACTTAATGGAATTTGGCTGAATTGAAAAGGGAACAGGGAAGTTAAAAGGCTTTAGGGCGGTGTAATGACGCATTGTTATTTGAGGCAATCCCACCGTGGTTCAATTCATGTTAATGGTTTATTTTCTCTCACTGAACAAAACGTTGCACATGTCTTAACCACAGACCTCATTTCAGGCATTTTAACCAAAAAACGCCATTCAGATCATAATTGCTTTCAAGCTGAGGGAACCCATAGCTACAAAAATAAAGCTGTCTCCCTTTTGGGTTTTAGGACTCCAAACCAGACCACTCTATTAGCAAACATGGCCAGCTTCTTGTATAATGTACCAGAAGAGTGGTGTATAATCAGTCTAATTGGCTCTGGGTGGATTTAATAACATCACAGAATAGTCATGTCACGAACCACTAATTAAATGCTGTAATCAACATGCTGCCTCATATACTGAGCCTCTGATGCGGTGTTCAACAGCCATGCCCGGGGGTTAGAAAGAGGAGGGTTTGTGTTATGTAGCTCATGTAGCTCTGTGAGTGTGTGTGTGTGCGTGTGGGTCCATCCCTTGACACTATCATCAAGGGCTGTAGCAGGTGTGTGCAGACAGGCACCATCTGATGTAGTTGTACAGATTCACTGAGGCTGAAAGCCTTTCATTCGTAAGAGGATGTGCTCTGTCAGACTGCGTGGTGCTAATGGCTCTGGGATTGATGAGTTTCTGGTCATCTTACAGTTCATGTGGGGTAGAGCCACTATTCATTCTAGGGCTGCAAACAGGTTAATTTACCCATTATGTGTTTTGATTCATCAATTAATCGTATAAGTTATAGAATGCCAAAATACATTATTGCTGTATTAATTCCAATAAGTCACACTGAAGCAAATTATTGTATTATCTTCACTACATTCTGCATGCTGCTTTCGTGTTCTGTGCTGTGGCTTTAAATACATTGTAAGGTAAACCATGTTGATGGTGATCATGAGGTACACAACCACTAGTAGAGCTGCAACTAACGATTATTTTTATTACCGATTAATCTGCTGATTATATCTCAATTAATTGTTCAGTGTCAATGTAAAAAAAAATGCATTTAAAAAATGTGAAAAAAATGCTGGTATGAAATAGAGCAGAAAATCCTCGCATTGGAGAAGCTGGAACCAGGGAATGTTTAGATGTTTTACTTGAAAAATAACTGAAACAATAAATCAGTCTCAGTTACATTTACAGAAAAGCAATGGGTTTTTTTCTGTGTAATGCCCTATTTTCTGTTATCTGTTAACAACTTGAAAAGTTGGGCTTACATTTACGGCCGTGAAAATATAAGAAGGTCGATTTACCTTCCTACTGTACACCACATCCCTGGAAATAATCTCTCAGGGGTAAGTGTAGTTTCTTCTGACCTAAATAAAACCTGCAAAGAGGAAAAAGTAGAAAATAGCTTTGGTTGGAGATTACATGTGTGCTGTGGTGGTCAGCCCTCTTACAATAGAAAAGTGCATCTTCTGGGCTCAAATTCTTTCTGATGCAGATTGCTTTTCTGATGAACTTTCCTTATGAAAAAGAGCCCATTGAGTCAATATTAAATTAAAGCAGGATGATGTGTAACCCCAGATTAATAAAGAAACTGATAAACTGGCTCAACCTTCCTGCTTCTCCAGTTTCTAGCCACCAAACGTCAACAACTCCTAGGGATTTATAAAAACAGCATTGCTGGAGCCCCCAGTGAATCCTTAAAAGCCAATCCAGAGCTGGCCTCAGGCCACAGTGTTTTGCAGACATGCAGACACAGCCTTATTTCACATCCATTAGCTTCCCAACATTTACACCAGTCAGCAGCAGCTGGCCCAGGAAAATCCAGCAGAAATCCACTTGTCTCTGCCGGCTACACTTCGAGCTGTTTGAAAAGCAAGAGAGAGAGGGACTCGCAAAAAGTGGTGTCCCTGTGAGAATACTTATATCCCAAGGCATTTACCATCTGAGTTTGCACTAAGGGTCATTTTCCCAATGTCAATCATCAAAGTGAGAGTTCTGATATGATGCAGTAACCACCGATATAACAGTCCTGACTGAATTACTTTGTGAGGTGACATCTGTAGCCTCTAAAACTAATGCTTTAACATTACTCTTGGAAAACACAACTGTATCCATCATAATGGCAGTAGCACACTTGATACTACACTACAGTATAGCATGAAAGCTCCCGGGGCTGTTTTGACTACATTTCCCATAATCCTCAGCTTAAATTCAGTCAGTGGCCCAACCCGACTTACTGTGGCATGGGAATGAGGGCTTGGCTGCAAAATCTGCTTCACACAGATAATTAAATTAATAACAACAGGGGTTAGAGGAGGGATGTGGGAGGAGAGTCGGGGTGTGTGTTTGTGTGTGTGTGTGTGTGTGTGTGTGTGCGCGCATGTTGGGTGAGAGTATTAACCCGTAGAACTCCTGACACAGAGACACCCACAGGCCAGGGAGCCCTGTTGCCCCAGTATTTTTGGGCTTCCTTCCAGTTTCAGAAACTCGCCCCCATCTGCCCGGCGCTCTGAGCACCCAACAATAGCCACCTATGTTCCCACAGGGAGAGCAAGAGAGATGTCGCTAGGGCCCTGCTCTCCACACAAACACACACACACAACAGCCTGGCTGGCATGACAAGGTCCACATGGAAATCTGTGTGTATCTGCTTGCATGTGTTTGTGCATGCATGCACCAAGTTTCCAGCCAGCCGTAAACTCTCCCAATATGACGTAACTTGGCAGGAAAAAAAACTGTGAATGAGGAAAACACAGGGCTCCAATCGCACACACACACACACACACACACACACACACACACACAGACTAACACCTCCCTCCACACCCCGTCATTCATGAGGTGAAATCTTTTTTTATAGACTAGCCACAATAAAGAACACAGACAACAACGGCATTGTCACCACTGCTGGTATTTTGTGTAGAGTTGTAGTGAGCAGGATGCTCAGGTTCTCTATTACGCTCACGTCTTTGACTCAAGAGCAGACATAAAGCAAAATGAAAGGGGAGCCGTCAGACTTTGAGAAAGAGGAGAAGTGGAATTCATGGCAGCATATATCTCTGCTGCAGCCATCTGGTTAAGCCATTTTGTGAGTTGAGGAGTTAGGTTACATACTAAGTGCCCACAGGGGGGACAATGGAGGAATTACAATCCATCTATCTACTAAAACAGAAAGAGACAGACTGCAGTGAAGAGTAAACAGCATGTAAAGGGGACAAGGACCCACTAAAAACACTATGATGAACAATATGTAATTATTATGTGATTTTTGGGGAGTTTTTTCTTGAAACTCTCCAGGGTGGTTGATGGTCAGGACCTGTCACAGATCAGCAGGGGGACGTCTTATTCAAGGACACTTCAGCAGGGTGTATGCTTGCTGACAGGAAGATTTAAACCTTGGAGCGCTTGCCTCTTTCCAAGATGTCACCGCATTACCACTAAGTATTTCAGCACAACCAAGTGTTTCAACAACCACGCATTGACGATATGCTGACAGTGATGACAGGCACTGATAGAAAAACAGGTTGTATTACAGCTTACACATAAAGTTTGCGGTATGAAACTTTTATTAACAGTCATTAATAGTTTGACAGTCAGCATTTTACAGGGATAACTTTCAAGCATCAACCTACTTTAGAAAAATGTGATCGCAAGGATGTCAGACAAAAATAAATGCTTAATGTTTTCTATTCATGTTGGAGTAATTTGTAGTCTCCGTGACTGCAGATGCTTGGAAACAGTGTAGTGTTAAGTAATCAGTCAGACTAGGTACTAATAAAGGAGTGTTATATAAACTTCTACATCTGCAGCTGACATTCACATTAGAGTAGAGTAGATCAAGTCAGCTGTGGAAACTAGATATGCAATACAATTGGAAAGTAGATACACAATAAAAAGGACTACACAAATGTCCATAATTCATGTCAAAAGTTTTTGTTTTAAAAAGGTACGAACATTAACATCGTGTGGCACTTCCTCTGTTACAATTTATGGCCTTAATTGTTACTAAAGAGCTCATCTCATCTTATTCCCCAGCCACAAGTGTGTGAATGTATTAATGTAGCTTATAAAAAAGAAATGAATTGTTGTTGCAGTTATCATGCAATGTTAATAGCACTCTCCACAGTGGTGCAATAAACCAAAAGTTCCTTAACTGTCAGGCGCCTATTTAAAATGGAAAAAATGTACACTTACCCAATTTAGACAGAAATGTTACATAAGCACAACTCCCTAAAGGGGAGCCAGATGGAAATGCTACTAATCTACAACTAGAGGAGAGTTTCAACTCATCCACATTAGGTACGTTTCTATCCACCTGTTTTGCAGTTTCAATTTGCTCATAAACAGGACTAGTCTACAGCCATGCTAGCAGCTCTGTACGGCTGTCGTTGAGTTGAATGCTAACCTCAGCATGCTAAAATGCTCAAAATAACAATGCTAAATGCTGATGTTAAGCAGGTGTTTACCATGTTCACCATCTTGGTTTAGGGTGTTAGCATGCTATCATTTGCTAATTAGCACTGAACACAAAGTATAGCTGAGGCTGATGGGAATTTCATTCGTTTTCATATCTGGTCATAAGTATTGGTCAAAATAAAATGACCTGATGACAGCACTAGATGAAAAGTCAGAGGATCATGAAAGTGACTGCAATTCAACCAAAGGGGGACATGAATGTGTGTAGCAAAATATCATGTCAATCCATCTTGTAGTTGTTGCAACATTTCTCTCAAAACCACAAGTGTGAACCTCAGTGGCACCAAAGGAAAAGTCAGGTGAGCACTGCAGTTATTAGGATTCATCCTCTGGGCACCATGAATGTCTGTACCATGTTCCATGGCAATCCATCCAATAGTTGGTGAGACATTTCACTAAAAGCCAAAAATTGCCTGTGGCGCTAGATGAAAAGTCGGGGATCACCAAAGTCAGTAGGATACATCCAGATAGACAGACAGGTACCATTCCTAGAGTCATACCACTATCATGGCCAAAAACCTGAGTGGAAATCACCAAAAAGTTTTTAAACTTGGGTGACAGGAAAAGTTGGAATATTGAAAAAGAGAAGATGCGATAAAGGCTGACAGAAACAGATTTTTCAAAACACCTTGATGTTGCAGTAGCTGCTTCTGCTTCCTCTGCTGTAGACAAAGCATTCATGAAATGCTTCCACTCCCTGTTACATAATAAAAGAGTGGAAGTGTGGGAGACCGCGTCCAGTCCAGAGGGGGTCCCCTGCCTTGTTGCTGGAAGTTAAAGACCTGTGGTACATGTCGATCAGCAGAGACAAATTCAGTGATGAAAACACAAATATTATCTTAGGTGCGAAGCAGCAAAGATGTTTTGTGAAGTATCAGAGGCACTGATGCTAATTAATTTTGTCATCTTGAAAATATGCACATAAAGGAAGATGATGGAAACACGCACTGATTGACATTTTATTTTGCAGAAATCTATGAAATTCACTTAAAACCTGTGCAGCATTTTATTGGAAACATAACCATTTCTCATCATCAACGAGAAAAGTTCTCAAACAAACGCCCTGTTAACTGCTGGTTTACAACTGTATTACTGTCACATCTGTGGGTGAAGAGAAGAAGAGAAGAAAAGCTGGTGGAGCGACTGAAATCCACATCCATGTCCAAGTGATTAGCTGTGAAGCTATGCCCATTAGGCAAATGATGATTATTGGCTGCTCATTATTAGGCTATTACAGCGTCATTAAAATGACATTATGAGCCCATTTGGTGCAGAGTGCAGTTAGACACACACAAACACATCAGTGCCACACATGAGTAAATTCTGCCCACCAAATTCACTTGATCCAAAGAATTAGCATTTACACACACACACACACACAAAGAGAGAGAGAGGAATGTAGGTGCAGGCTGACACAGGACCGGCTCCAGGCATGGAAGAACTTGTCTCATCTCTTTTCTATAGGTCTCTGCCGCACCATTCCTACCTGACATTTCTACTCTTTTTTTTCATTCCCTATTCTCCCCTGACACACACACACACACACACACTGACACATACACTTTGAGAGCTTTGAAGTCTGTGCAGTGCATCGTTTTCTCGTTTAGCTGTGAACCGAGGAAGAGGCTCTGGGAAAATGCCAGAGAAGTCCCATGTCGGACGTCACCCATGCTGGGAGTGTGTGGGTGTGAGGTTGTGTGTGTGTGCGTGTGTGTGTCTCAGGAGGGCCAGTCATTATGGGTGAATGGGCAAGATGGGACTAGAGCTGTCACATGGAGGGGCTCAAGTTGCACACACAGTCTCACCCACACACATACCACAAAGTAGGTGGGTGTCCCAGTGCCTGTCACCGTGTGGGATCCCTGTACTGCACTGGTACAGAGGCATGCAGCATTTTACACACATGCGTGCACACAAACATGCAGCCAATCAAGTTACTGGTGCGGCTGCATTCAGGGATTAACACAAGAACACACACAGTTTTCAAGGGCTCTCTACATCTGAACCCAAAGACACCTGAAGACGCTTTCAGAGTGACAATTGGTACTGTTTGTCACTCTGAATGTGATGTGTTAGAAAGAACTGTCTAGAAAGGAAAGGGGGTATGGTGGGCTACAATTATGCTGGCCACGTACATGTTGCTGCAGTGCTAGTATGGCCGTCAGCTGGTGTATCATAACTGTGTTCTATGGCTGAAGTGCAGGTCGCCAGGGGTCATCTTGATTTTTCTTACTGCTGTGGTGTTTTCTTTAGCTTATAATTTGGAATGAGTAGAAATGATGGTCTGTTTAACTTATATACTGTGAATAGAGATTTAGTGCAAAGATGAAAAACACTTGATTAAAAGACTTAAATGACTGTCTATAAGTCCTATGCAATATGCTCTTTTATATTCTTATAAAGTAACACTTTATGGGTCCCCTGATTTATTAATAATTTCCTAGGACGTTTCCTGGAAAGATGAAAGATTCTGTCCTTTGGTACTAATTATAGGGAAAATACAAAACAAGCGTTTTCGGACCGAACAGTTCTGGGGACTCCCTGAGAGGAACTGCCCACTGGGGAGCTCCCACGAGAACTACATACCTTGAAGGCTTGTTTTCTTTTTGCATTCGCACTGCCAATAGCAACGCTGAAGTGACGTAAGCCTGCCGCCGGTTGGTATAGCAAAGTTACTTCTGTGAGACAACAACAGCTACAACTGTTGGTCCATTTGTCCGTGTTTTGTTCCTTTTTTTAAGGCTGTTACGAGCTGTTGTTTACACGACTAATGTTGTACACAGGGTTTTAAAATTGGGGGTTGCCGGTGTTGCATTGGCTCATGTGTTCAACCAATCAACGTTCACTTACGTCTGGACCAAAGTTCTTGCAGTGCAGACACAGTAAAAAAACAAAGGGGGGGGGTCCTCCAACTGTTCTGATCCACTTAAACCCAAGTAAATTAAAGCATCTTTCTCTATATTTGTATCCATATAATTGTATGCTTGCCTGTAGACAAATTTCACATTTTAGCATGTTTGGCTGACCTGCTGAGCACTGACTAAAAGCGACTCTCCTTTTTGCAATTCATTTGAATTATTAATTAGGTAGAAGTGTACACGTCAAATAGTGTTTCACTTTTGCCTGTAATTAGTACCAAATTACATAGTCCTTTCCAGTGTAAGAAACTGTGATTGTACATTATATGATTACATATGACAAATAATCTTGATTGACTGACTTGATTGATTGATTGATGAGATTTCACAGATTTCTGGATTTCTTGAAAAGCAGCTAAATTAAGAGAACAGAAGAAGAAAGGGCAGCGCAGATGCAGTCCGGCCCTTTTCCAGCTCTCTGTGTCGAAGCAGCAGAGGTCTGTGGCCCAGGCTGGAAGAGGGATAGCTGGAATTCCTCACGTAGATGGCACATTCTTAATCTCATTATCTGGGAGGATATGAACTCTGCATTCCAGCCTCCTCCCACACACGCACACACACACACACGCACACACATCAAACCGCTCAGTGTGCCCTTTTCATGTCAGAGGTATCCCACTGTGTGTGACATGATGGCCAAGACCATCCACCATTGTGTTATGGCTGTACACGAAAATTCCTATACACACACATAAATACGCACACACACAGACAACAAACTAAGACTACAGCAGTTCAAACAGGCACACAGGGAAGAGTTACGAAAAGAATTTAAAAAAGGAAATCTGATGCTGGAAAGCGTGTGTGGATGTTTGCAGAGGCCCTTTTAAGAGCTTCTTCCTCCAAAAACATGGTATTAAGGAAAACATGGGGCTACCGCACTGAGTGACAAGAAGACATCCCACTTTAACAGGCACCGTGATGAGGCGTGACCACTCCTGAAAGGTGTTTTGTCTCACTCAGAGCGGCATGATGTGGCCA
Source organism: Maccullochella peelii (assembly GCA_002120245.1). Lineage (NCBI taxonomy): Eukaryota > Metazoa > Chordata > Actinopteri > Centrarchiformes > Percichthyidae > Maccullochella > Maccullochella peelii. The sequence continues at coordinate 181,341 of LKNJ01000942.1, forward strand.
TTATAGTGGCTGCTTCCACTGAAAGGCCTGAAGAAATCCCACACCAAACAGGGAGAAGAGCTTGGCATGCTACGGCAAACATGGTAGTTTCTGCCTTTAAAAACCTTAGCTTACATAAATCTCGACATCAATCAATAAGCCAGTGTGACAATAAAGGGGTATGAGCAGCACTGCCACTACACATCAAAGCCACATGTTCTGCTACTTGTCAGTTCAAACTCAGTTTTTGTACTTAGGGTTTCAGGTGTGTTTACCCTTAAAAGCTGATTCAATTCACAAGGCTGGTCTGGAATTTAATCAGCAGAAATTTTCGTTGAGCCACAAAGAGAAGGCATTAAAATCCTATTACGATGCACAAAGCCTTCAGTGTTTCTCGGTAATGCTACAGCACACTGTAAGGTACTTAAATGCTAATGTTAACTAGCACCAGAGCTGCCTCCTCAATAAAGGACCCAACATCTTTCAAGTCAAGTGCAGTAGAGAAGGAGCAGTTGGCTTCCACTCACATTATTATGAATATATTATTATATTTTTATTACCAGCATTTTCAGTCACTGAAAACAGAGCTTGTCAAAAATGCTCTCCTTTGGATGACATAGTTTCGTTTAAGAAGCCAACTTTCTGTTGGTTCTGACTGTCTGACTTTCTATCACAGCTGTTCACTTGGTCGAAGGTGTACATTTATGCATTTTGAAGCAGTTTCAAATGCGTCTCAGCCAGTCAGTCCAGGCACCTCAGTTTTGCAAGCTGGTTTGGTGGAATTGTTGAATTTAGAGGGAGAGGGGCCTAGCTGGAACTGCTTTAACAGGAAGGGAAGGGCCCTGAGTGGGGAACACATGAAAGGACAACTCCGTCATCTGTGAGCTTTAATGACAGACTGAGACTGAGCAGCCTTGTTTTGACTGAAGAGCTCTTTCAAATATGCATAACAAAAGACGTCCTTCTGGGACCTTCCCTGGCAACAGCGCAGAATCCCCTGACAAGCTTCTATTGTCACTGCCACGGCTCTTCATCATGTCATCATCAGCGGTGGTTGAGGTTCCATCAAAGCGCAAAGGCATCTGCCTGAGCAAAACCTTCTGCTTTTGATGGCCCATCCAGTGTGCTGGAGATCGGCGCTCTTCATGCACAATGAGTTCAAAACAAAAAGGGCAGACAGTTCAGGTGCTGGGCCTGATAAAATGGAGCACTAAGCTTTAACTCACTGTAATATCTCCTACTTAAATTGTATAGAGCTCTTCACTCCTCTTTCGAGGTCCTTGTCTATTCTCTTAAATGACAGCGAGCCCCCGACTGGACACATTACTCTCACTGTCTCCCTGAACGATGTTGTGAAGAGTACCGAGCACACGCAAAATAGTCAGAACAGGACAATGCACTCTCATTTGGCAACCTTTCTTCAAAAGCTAAAGCACGGTTTTCAGAACACAGTCGAAGCACTGTCTTGCAGTGCCATAAATGATTGAAAAGATGCCCAGTTTCCACCTAAAATACCATGAATTGACAAATTTTCTATATAGAACCATGGCAAATTCACAGGAGCTGATGACCAAATGGAAAATGGCGGTGAGCTAAGTTGGGCGGAGAAATGCCATAGGTCTAAGTGGTGTCTTCTTGACACAACATGGACAGGAAATGGATGGCAAAAAAGCTATTGGCCAGGTATACAACAAACCATTATAATTATAATTACCATTATGTAAATTGTGCCTGCTTGATATAGCATAAAGATGGAAACCAGATATAAACAGCTATAACAACGCAAGTACACCAACTTCATGCATGACTACAAATGCAGCAAATATTCAAATGAGACTATATCTGACATTTGTTTCCAAAAAAATCCAAGCCACAGATCCGGGGGTCCTTTGAGGAGGAGTGCGGGGGGGGGGGGCGTTTCAGATGTGTTTTGGGAAGGAGACCATGGCCATTATGACAGAGGGATTAAAGTAAAGGGAGGGTCTTACCTGGTAGGGCGTTGGCAGGACAAAAGAGGAGACAGCACATGAAAGTAAAAGAAAAGTAAACATGTTTGCCAAGCATAGACAAGACATATGAGCACATTTGTATAGTATCCAATCACTGCACTGATAAAGTGCTGTCTAGACAGAGGCACCTATGGGTTTTACGGGGGCTCCAAACCAAACTATTGCTATAATGGACACTTTGTCTGGAAGGAGATGGTCTTCCATCACACTATCACTGTGAAGCACTTTGAGTCAAGACACATAATGGTGGAAATCATCAATCATCTTCATATTCCAAGGTAAAGATCTATACTTTCATTCAGACTGGTACTGCAAGCTCCTGCCCTTCTGGATCACAACAAAATTACATCAAGCCCTCTGACTTGGATGTTGTAACAAAATAAGTATTGATTTTTTTTTCTACTAGATAGCTGGTTTTAGCTGATGTTGTTGGATTCGTTCAATGTCTCCTAAGGTTTTTAGGTTATTTATGGAAATGTCATAATAGGACAGAAAAGAAGGAGCAGACAGAAAGGCAGACACACAATAAGCATTTTTTTTTTCTATTTTCATGCTGCCATCACAGAAGCTTTTACGGGGCCAGGATACTCTGTCAGAACTGCTTGCAAACTCCAGCCTCTTATAAAGACCTTAATGTGCGATGCAATGTAAAGTTGCAGAAAAGCTAGTAAGAGGACGTTGTGGGGATTTTTTTGTCAAACTACTATTTACTACATTGTGATGCTTTATTTCTTGTCAAGATTAAAAACCTAGAGTCATGTGATGTACTGTATATTCTGATAATCAAACCAGGTAAGTCATTAAAGCTTCAGCAACTGCATAGTTACATTTGTCTATCCACTCTATCTTAGTTTGTGATTTTGCTAAATTATAATTGTTATAAATAAATTTGTCTTGGACTTGGTTCTATTAACTACCACCAAGTCACTTCCAGGAGACATTTATTGTTTACTGGGATTAATCAGTAACCACAGTCAAGTCCACAACAAATATTTCAGAGATAATAAGTGCTTATAGTTCACAGTGAGTTTCTGTTCCTGTTCCAGGAAGTATGTATTCCTCCATAGCTCCCACTGGGCAGGGAAAGTATTAACTGCAGTACAGAGAAACTCCATCTCCATCCCTTCCTACTCTTTGGCGACCATCCTTCAACTCTGTGACAAGCACTGAAATATTTACAGCCTGAGGATCAGTTCACCAACAGGATCCACTTGGCATTACGCAGGAGCCACAGTAGTCACCCTCCTTTGTCATCCATATTTCAAAAAGGTATTGGGGGCACTGCAAAGGCAAGCTTGCTGACCCAGAATATGATTGAGCACTGAAAATCATATATAGAAATCTGATCTGATAAGACTACAAAGCAGGAGGTGGAAAAATAATGCAGATTTAAGACAAGAGCCATGTTTAGAGAATTCATTGTCTTTATAATGTTTGTTCCAAATCCACTTATCACCTCTGGCTTTGCCTTATTTGGTGATACAGTATCAAAGCACAGTATCACATATGTAATATTTTGAGCTTAACATGGGACCTAGAGGTAACGATGCCTGATTTATCAGTGCTGACTTATGGTGAACATGAACTCCATGACAAAACACACACTTTGCAGAAAAGCTGTGATCTGCGATCAAGATTGCAATTTTAGTCAAAATGGTTCCCTGGGCACAACAAGGAAGAGCTTCACATCCCCTTTGTGAAAATACTTCAAAGACGATGATGGAAGGAAAAGAGGGGAAATGGAGATTCTTAGAACAGCTCTTAGTTTATCACCTAGCTTGGTGCCTTGATGAAGAGATACCCTGCAGTGGGAAAAGAGGTCTAGACAAAACAAGACTGCTCTCCTCTGTGTTGCCGCTCTCTCTTCCAGCCAGGAGTGATATACATCCCTATCCATCTAGTCTGGTTCACGAGAGCAGAGGGTGAACCCAGCAGGTCCCTAAAGCCTCTTCTCACCCAGAAGAGAAGAAGGGGCAAAGTGGGCTGTGAGGTAACTGGGACAAGTCTACTATGGTCCTAGGCTTAGCGCTGGCACAAGAAGAAAGGGACAGGGGCCATAATCACACTATTAGGCTGAGTCAATCCGCTCTTTGGGCTTTGAGAGGTAAAGCCATAAACAGCTACAAGGAGAGAACCCAGAGATATAAACCCTTTCTAAGAGATATGCCTGAAATTCATTTTAAAAAAACAAACTGAATTTTCCAAATTATCTTCTCCATTAGTTCAGGCTGTTTAAACGTACAGATGTAGACACCAATGCTAAAAGTTGGACACTTTTCAGACTGGAGAGTGCAGACTATTGAAAAACACACATCCCAGACAGTAAAGACACTTGGAAATGGAAACAGCTCCTTAAAAGCTTGAGTGGGCTTTCTAGCAACACAGCCTGGCTTTTAGCTACAACACTTCAAGCAGCAGCACAGTGATGTTTAACTCAAACACTGATACCCTGAATGGCTCGTATGAGTCACAGTGACACTGTCAGTGAGTTGGCTTCACATTTAAAAGATACTGTATCTGTTAGGATGCAATAAACAACCCCTGCCTGTCCTGTTGCCGTGACGCAGTTTGACTCAGCGCACACAGGCTGAAATTATATAGCACCCCTGTTTTAACAGCATACCCATATATTAAAGAAGTCAAGTAATGGCCCGTACAGTGTGGGGGAAATTGCCAAGAACAGCCCCTTAAGTTTGACAGCAATAAGAGTAATCAAGTTCCCAAGAAATCTTCATTACACAGAGAACACTCAGCTTTATTGCAATTCAGGGAGAGGGAGGTTGCTAGCGTACAAAAAGGATTTATTGATTGCACTTAATGCAATAAGCATGCAGGATCCAACGCAACAATTTCATTAGGTTTTTCTTTATAGCTATGCTGTGGGTGCTTGGCAGGACCAGGGAACCAGGCAACTTTTGCAGGACAATCTCAAAGTAAGGATGATACGACAAGCTTAAACACAACTCACACTCCCTAACACAGCCTTCAAGGGGTACTCCACCATTTCTACATATGAAGATCGGTTTACTACTCAACCTGTGAAAACACTTGTGTTGTGTAATATTTGGCTTTGAAGTGAGCTTTCAAAACTCTGCGGAAATAATCGTGAGGATGTCATCAGGGTTATGTGGGATTGGGCTCCAGACTTCAAATTTTAACAAAAAGCCTGCGCTACAAACACAGGGCATGACGTTTGAAAGACGTAGGTATTTACCAGACAAGAGGTGTCTAGAAAAAGGCCCTACTGGGTTGCATTATGGGAAATATAGGATCTAGTGTTTTTAGAGCTTGACCCACTAAGGCCTAAAAGTCAGGATATCTTGGCCTCTACTGCACTGATTTTGACCATTCCTTTTTTAAATCTGCCTCTTGTGAGACCCCCAAATTAGCGATATTGCTATGCTAAATCTCTACAGCGCCCCTTTAACCCTTTTGCTCTGAATGGATTAGAAAGGGTTTTCAGTTTTCATGACTTAGAGCTGAGGCTTTGAGATGTTCCTAGTTTGCATCATCAGCATTACCTTTGCAGATACAACAAATGACTAAATCCACACAATATCCAATAAATTTAGTATTGTTTAAGAGAACTGCTTTGCTTTGGTTTAATCAAATTAGAGTAATGCCAACAATAAACTCCTTGTTCCAGAAAAACAGGAACTCCGTTTCATTTCCATTTCATTTTCTGCATTGTAGATTTTTTTACATCAAATTCTTGCCTGCCAAAATGACTCTCAAAAGTGATCAATACAATTCTTAAAGCAGACTTGGGTTTGTGTTTTCAATAATAGATCTGGAACAGACTGAAAGAGAAATATCAATATCATCATCCCCCATCCATTGAAAACAGACGCACAGGTTTGTCCTTGGTGACAAGATCCACAACATGAAAGAGGAGACCCTCAACCCTGACAGGTTCAAATGCTTTGTTGAAACATCCAGTGTTAGCTGAAAAAAAATAAAAATAGACGTCCATTCTTTGTCCAGTCACACAAATCTGCAGTTTGCTCTCTGCCCTCTTCAAACCGAGCAAACGGGAGATAAATAAACAGATCTGGAGGGGAGGGTGCGAGGAGGAACAGCCATGTGTTCCAGCTGTTTGGTCTTCCTCCTCTACCCTCCCCCCCAAAAGTGAACCACTAGCGGCTAGTGACTAGCCAGACGACCCCCACTGACACTTCTGTCAACTCATTTTCCAACCCTACCGACTCCACCCACCACCCCCATCCACCCAGCCTGCTGGCCCCCTCTCTGACCCTTTACTTATTGGGTCAGGGCAATAAATAGTGTGTGCTGCTCTCCAGAGGCGTGTTGACTTCAATTCACCCCGACACCTGTGCAAAGACTGAGGAGGAGCGTGATGCTGCCGTTGAAAGAGTGGAGACTTGAGCAAATGAAGACAACTGGCCTGACAGAGAGATAAAGTACAGTAAATCACTTTTTGACTTCTTTTTTTTTTTTAAAGGATTTCTTGAGGCATCCTTGTGAGTGATTTCATGTTTCAAGGTCTATAATTCTCCAGTTGAGTCATGTGAGGCTTGTAAGAATTAAGAGCATTTCCAAAAAGCCTGTGGCAAGGGGACATTACATTTTTATGGTGTCATTATTCAAGAGGGTTTAAGAACCTGACTACAAGAGGGGAAAAGGAAAATGGTGGATGCCAAGTGTTTCAACTTTCAAATTCAGGAAGTCAAAAATCCAAACAATTGTTGGGGCTTTTTTTTCAGCTGCCCTGTAATTAAATTAGGCTGACAACAGAAGCCCCCAGAGGGCTCTGCCAGGAGTTCTCAGTGCAGACTGAACGACAAAGACATTCATCGAGTAGCCCTGTAAGTTCTTTCAGTAGGTCCAGAAAAATCAGCACCTTCATCCACAAGAGAAGCAAACATCAGTGTGTGCTAAATTCTGACTTCTGACAATTTAAAGAGGCCACTTTCATTCTTGGAGGTTAGTAGCGGTTTACCAAAGAAATATGAACACTTTTTCCAATTCCAGGTACGGACAAAAGAAACAGTGCCCTAGTCCACCTAAATGAGGTGGTCTGAAATTGGTTCCAGTCAAATTGTGGTATAGTGTTTTGTGCAGTGAGAGAGCAGGAACAGCAAAATAAAATTAACGTGACTAGTGGTCGCGCTAGGCCTTCCTTTACATTGTTCCACATTTTCCCTGCATCTGTTGAAGAGGAGTATGCAAGCAGACCATAGAATGAAACAACAGAAACATGGCTGAAAGACAGAAAACTGGGTTACTGGGAGGGGGGGACAATCAAACTTTGCTCCATACTCAAACAAACGAACCCAGCATTAAAACTACCAGAGAAATAATAATCTAGGGTGTCTGTGCACAAGGCCACATACTGATGAGGTACAGACGGAACCTTCTCACTTCGCACTGACAAAGAACAGGCCACAGTGAGGAAGCAAAAACTGAACGGTCCTTGGTCAGCAAATCTAAAAAATTCTGCATCAGCCACTTCATTTACATCAGACGTTGCTATATTGATCACAAATCCTACAGTTATGAAATAATGTCTTCTAACATTCTTGCATTTCATGGCTCTTAATGCAGAGGAAGGTCATGTAATATTAATTCTAGCCCTCGTCTTGGGGCATCCTTCATTTACTCCTGTGGTTTCACTGCAGAGGCTCTGCACTTAGCTGTTCTTGTATTCATCAGCCTTGATTAGGCTGCCAGGAGCATATTGACCTGTGCTTGACACTCTCTCAAGACGTATGTTCTGTGAGTGAAATGAATGGACCGATGGCGGGTTGGTATTACTGAGACGGATGGACTCAATTCATTTGGACACTAAGCACACACACTGAGGGTTTCTCTCCCTGGTTATTGCAGTGCCTATTTTGTTTGAGTTAAGGTGGAGTTATGAATGAATACAATCAGCTCCAGATTATGTCACAGTAGGCCAGGCTTATCGTGCAGCAGGTGTGAAGCCTTTTTATGTTTTGGGGTCAGTGCTCTGATATGTTATCATTTACAAATCACAGTCATACTTGTGTGGCAGTATGCAAAATATTTAATCACTACAAGTGATGCACTTATTAATGAAATGGAGAAGATGACTTAGCAAAATCAGTTTTTAAAAGTGTTTAATGTTTGAACTTCAAAAAGTATGTGTTCCTGCTAGGGCTGATAACCAGATTATGACTAGTATAAATCAAGAAATGCTTATAATGTGCTTAGCTGAAGGTTTGCCTGCAGACAGTGAGCTGCCTTGCTTTAAGGACCTGAACCCTGAACTGGAACTAACTCTGACAATAAAGGAATTAAACGTAATGTAGGACTGATGGATGTTACATAAAAATACAGACAGATGCCAAGACGCATGAGAGAAATCGGATACGCAGTCCTTCCTCTCCTCAAATAGTGTATGCTATTCAACCCCAAACAATAAACTAAAGCACAGCTTAGCCTACATTGCAGACAAGACAAGCTTACAGTAACAGTGTGGCTAGAACAATGTACTTCATCTCATTTAGCCTAAATGGAGTGGAGAAAACACGCCAGCACAATGTATCAAGATCCAATCCAACTTGGCTATTTACTTTTATAAAGCAGCTCAGCTTCCTTGATATATGAATTACTTCATATTTCAGTGTTCGACACAAACACGGTGCTAAAAACATGATTGGCGCATTAAGCCAAAATACGTGCATTGATTAATGAAGAGTTCTTGTTTTATTAAGCTATTTGGCCACTGTTGGCAAAGTCCAATTCAATTAAATACTTACATGAAGTCTATAGCAGCAGCTTATAGTTGAAATTCAACAAGTATTACATGTAGCATGTATTATCTATCTCTGGGCACATAGCAATGGATTGGTTGCATTCCAACTGCAGATACGATTCACAGAGTTGAGAAAAATGTGTACTTAAGTGTGAAGCATGCAGCTAAAATGTTTCATTTCCTGTTACTACCTACTAAAACATAGACTCAACATGCAAAACAGAAAACAGTGCATCTTGAAAAGCAATTTTATGTTCTCACTGTCCTGCATTATACTGACATGCAGTGACAAATGACTGTTTCTCCCCTCTCACTTTCAGAAGCAAGATGATGGGGTATAAAACAAATGGGAGGGGATACTCCTGCAGCATGTTGTCGGCCTATATGATGCATTTTATATGTAGTATCTAATTCATCCATTCTGGTGTGTGTGCATCACCATAAAAAAGAGCCGACAGAAAGAGCTGAGAAAAATGGCTGGACATTGAGCTTTTTCCTGCAATCTGACAGATTCATGAGCATTAACAGGTTGACAGTATTCATTCTAAAAGTGGAGGAATGTCAAGATCTCACAGGGGACATTACAGCAGAATTCACCTTTTCATTTCACGGTCATTTCTCTGGCTAAGCGTGGCAGCTATGACTCGGCATATTTCTGCTTTACACAGGTAAACCTGAAAAGTTTCTTAAAGCTCAAACTGCTTCTGTTGAAAAAAAAACAGCCTCATGCTCTGACTGCACTTGGTGATGCATGACAGTACAATAATAAGGGGCTTTGCTCCATTGACGCATTAAACGCATAACACATGAGGAAAATAGGAAATGGCATGCTTGGTCCATTTTGACATTTTCTTCACTAATTATTTATTAATATAGACCCCAGTCTCTGATTGTGCAACTTGCATGTTATTAAAACTACTGAGTAAAGTACACCAAGAACAAAATTAGCTAAAAAACTGAAAAATTAAAACATCAAGCTTGATTCCGGTCGGGCACTTTGCGTCATACCCCTCTCTCTCTCCCCATGTTGTTTCCTGTCTTTCTATAATGTCAACTGTCAAATTAAGGCAAAAATTTAACAAAAAAAATACCATCAAATGGCACGTGACCTGAATGCATGTAACAATGTAACAAGGCAATTCAAAGTGCTTCACATAAGACATAATGGCATTAAGAAAAGCTATAAAAGATACACAAGGCAATATAAAAAGACACACATACATTGGATTTAAAAAGAGTTCAACAAAATAAAATAGAAGATAAAAATAGGCTAAAATAGAATAAGACAAGTTTAAAGAATAAGACAGATGTAATATTGTTAGATGAGAAAAATGGTTAAAAGACATTTTGTATAATTAATCAAAAATGTCTACTGAAAGTGTTCTTAAATACAAAGTTACCAACGGTGTTTGAAAAAAACAAATTTTAACATTAATAACTCATAATACTAAATGTTTTCGCATTTGTCAGCAAACTGACGGGAACCTGCGTTTTTCTTTCCAACCTGTGGTGCCTGTTTCTGTAGCTGTAGTTCTATTTTGACGCTAACCACTTATTAGTGTGTGGGTGTTTGTGTGTGTGTGTTTATATGTGTGTGTCCAACCTGTGGTTCCCACAGACTGCCAGTCTCAGAGACTACCTGACCTGAGGTCCCAAGCCTCACCACCCTCCCCACCACTTCAAGGCTGTCACCTTTGACCTCTGGCAGTGAGAATTTGAATGACTGTGCTCTTGCTTTTCTCCCTCTCTCTCTCTCTCTTCCTACCTTCCTCTTTGCACATACTTTCTCTGCCTCCCCCCCCCTAGCATATGTATTTGTGTGTGTGTGTGTGTGTGTGTGTGTGTGTGTGTGTGTGTGTGTGTGTGTGTGTGTGAAGGGGCAAACTTTCCCAGATCCTCATTGAAAGGGTCTAATTGCTGGTTATATCTAGCCTGCTAGTAATGGTTTGTTGAGAATAGACAAACCCTGGGAAAACATCTTATCTTCTTTATAAAACATTAATTTGGTCAACACCCAGCAGTCACTGTAGTATATGTAGTGTTATGTTGAATATGAAGTCACATGACCAACCCAAATTGGGTCAAGTTGGGATGTTAGACTAGTATACCTCCTTCATGGACATGCACACAGTCCATTATAAATTATTCAGAATACATCTCCCTCTCCTATACACTCAAACTCAATGAGATAAGAGGGTTCATCAAACAAAGACTTTACCAGTCAGACAGAGGTGTATGTAATTGAAATTGGGGTCAGAATGGGAGGCTTGTGTGGCATTAGCCAGAGGCTCTCCCCAATATCTCTGTTCTCACCTGCTTAGATAACTGAAAAATCTCTAACTTTACCTTCAAAGTAACTAACAGTTCTTGTTTCTTACTGAGATCAGCAAAACTTTGTTTCCATACAAGCCATTTGGGCTGTCATGAACAGCCACTATAAATCTTTATCATCAAAATGCTGCATACTTTTATTTGTGTGCTTTTATTTAGTACTAGTAGGAATTCAACCTTTTACCATAGCAATAGCAGTGGCAGGTTCTACTCACAGTCACTGTAGTATGTGTTCTAACATAATAATGCTCAAAAGCATTTAATTTGCTGGTGTTAGCTGATCCCTTCTGTTCATCACTAATGTGCTTTTTGAAATATTTTTCAGCTATTAGGACTAATTCAATTTTATCAAAAATGAATCTACAACTCTGTTCAACAACTCTTGCACTCATGAGATAACATGTTTGTCATAACAATGCAGTCCTGTGAAGAACAAGTTTGAGTTAGGATCTACTGTAGAGCTTTTAGCCTGCGGGAAAAAACTTCAGACTGTGAAAACACGATGAGTTTATAAAGAAACAACAAAAGACCAAACAAAGGAAACGTGAGTGAACTTGCAGTGGCAGCATAAGCCTCAATGTCAACCTGCTGAAGTATCTCACTGATGAATTAGTGAGTGTCCTGTATGTGTCAGTACCGATAATGTGCATATTTGTGTGTGTAGCAATGCCACTAAACTCCCCTAAATGAGTTCCCGGTAACATGCCACAAATCAATCAGAGAGCCAAAAAAACAGCCTTAACTCACAGCATTGCAATTGCATGGTCGCGTTTCTTAATATGACATCTCTTGTGCTAATTGTGCCGCTGTTTCTGCATTTGCACTGCTTAAAATGATATTGACCTTCGCCTATAGTAATGAATCACGGCAAAGCTAAGAGGTCTTATTGAATGTGTCGACAAAAAAGCCTGCCTGCAGGCTCTCAGTGGGAAACAGAGTGAAGGAGGGCGGAGTGGAATGAGAAAGGATCCCATTGTTGCAAAGGAACTCAGAGCGCAGCAGCACCCTGACACAGGTATTCTGCTAAATAAGGGCAGCATTGTACAGAGAAAGCATGCATACTGGCACAAAAAATGACGGGGAGGGGGGGCACGTGGGGCTTCAGACACCTGCTTGGATTCTGACCTTGGTATGGTCCTCAAATGACTGACATCTTGGCTGTAGCATGTTTATAGAGATTTGTACGTATACAGACAGTTCTTACTTGGATTTTAGATGCAATGATTCAAGGAGGTGTGGAAGTAGGCCAAGCTCTCTTTTTTTCATTCATCAGGCACCTACTTCCGTTACTTTCTGTGTATAAAACCAAGGGCAACTTTGTGAATGCCTTTGAGGAGAGACTGTCTGAATGTGTAAATCGTTTTCCCCATTTGTAAAATTCATTGTGTTGAGACTACAGAATTCTTATAGAGAGATCATCTGAGGCAGTGAGATGCAGCCGCAGGAGGCTATGACGGCAGGCTTTTGGCCTGCTTTAGGGCATATTCAAACTAGTTCTTACAATGTGCTGTCAGACCACGTCGGAAATCAAAATTGTTTATAGTTGTATTCTGAATGGCTACACTTGAAGGCAGCCATCAGAGAGGGGGGAGACGCAATATTGTTTAAATACTGAAATTACAGCACACATTTTCAGGCAGTGTCTCCTGGAAGGCATTCATAGTGTTGCACTTGGTTGTACACACGAAAAGTGAATGGAAAGGTTGCATCAAGAACACAAAAGAGAACTAGAGAGAGAAGTTCAAACCCTGGCTCCTTTCTGACCTCCGCACAGCTGACCAACCACGGCATGAGCGGGGTGTGAATGTCGGATCATCGGTTTCAAAAGGTTACAGAAATGGTCAGATACAGCCATCCCTTATCTGATGTTGGAAAGGTGTTGGGGGAAGGGGGTTTCCGAAGCTATTTGACCATTCAACAAGCAGTTCTGACAGAGTATACTTGCCCCTGTATAGTGTGGCCATTCAGAACAAGTAAACACTTTTGTCTATAGACGTATCATAAATGTATTGGCATTGATATTGAAAATCTTCAAATGATACCCAGCCCTACCAGCAGTACAGAATCTGTTCTGTGTGTACCTAATACCTGTCCCTAAACCTAACTTGTTCCTGCTGTTGTATTTGGTATGCAAAATCCAACACCCTCCACTTTGATTCCTGATCACTTTTTTCCAATTTCATTGCTAAAAGCATGGCACTGAGACGTATTTTGCTTAAAACACTACAAGTAGTGTTATTCTTGGTTATTTGTGGCCAAGACATAGTTTAGGGAAAATGTGAAAGATTACAAGACTGAGTGGAAGAAGGGGGCTCAGGGTAAATTTTCCCATTCTCACCAGACAGACTGCTTCCTGTATTTCCATGTCCCAAAGAAATTAAACAAAGTTAACATTTTCATTGTGTATTTTATGACAGCCACATGTACATGAGAACTTCTGAAAAGGCATGTTGACAGCAAAGGATTCCCAAAGGAATAGTGTGAAGCTGATCCCTGCCTCCACTGCCCAGGTTGCCACAGCATTTCCATTAAAGCATCCCATTCTCCTTGTTGTCCCCCCAGTACTAGGCAAATGGAGATACAGTGGCATTGATTCATTTATTGTGGGCCCAATGTGCTTTTCTCTGGCTCCTCATCAAGCGGTGGCTGAGATCTAATTACCAGTGGAGAGATGAAGTCGTCTCCCTAAGCATAGCTGACGGGACCATTCTTCTTCTGAATAGAAAAGAAGCCAATGCTCAAATCAAGTCAGCTCCTCATCACCGAGGAGCTGAAACTAATGCAAGAGCGCATTAGTTACAGAGAAGCCCAGGGACCATCGACTGGGCAGCCTAAATGATGAGGCTGCATTGATCTCCATCAGTGCTAGAGAAAAGCATCCACTGGATTGCTGCAGTCCCTTCTCCTCTAGAGATGAAAGTCACCCTCACATAGTTAAAGGAAAACAAAGAACCCTTGAAAGACCTCTAATCAAATCTCGCCCATCAATTGAATTTTCCAAAACCAACACTACTGAATTTTCACAAGAATGCCTATTGACGTCTTCCAGAACTAGTCTGGAGAGGGATACCCTCTGGCCAAAGGTCAAACATGCCTAGACTGTAACAAGGCTAACTATATACAAACCCTGGCCAAGTCCATGTCACACAAAACATTTCACAGCCACTGTGGCTGCATTCCTCTGGCTTGTCCTTCAACAAACAAGTACGTTCACCTTAGGAAATGGGTTGACCTGCTCAAGCCAAAGTCTGCGCTCGCAAAATACTTTGTCTTTCCTTTTTTTACATCTGGGACAGGACCACACACACGCTGTGGCCATGACCAGCGTTGGTATTGTTCACATGGTTGCTAAGGTGCCTTTGAAACAGTGGTAAGAAGGACAGAAGATGGCCACAGTTGTTAAAAGCTAATGAATAGCCTCTGTTCGGCCTGCCATCACTGCTGATAATAGCCTTACACTGGCTGGATGTTTATAGGGAACACAGGGTTGTTTGTAGTTATAGGCAAAGTTTAGAAGAACTTTCTCGAGAAAACTCTCGCACATGCACTCAAATACCTCCTGATACACTGTCAACACGAGTTATGGTGCTGGTTCCTGATCACTGTTTTGAGCTAATGAAATTTCAGGTACAATTACATTTTACAGCAATAATTATAACAGCCTTTAACAGACAGAATCCAGACAGAATCCTTCTCATTAGGTATTCAAATGAAGGGGATTATATTCAAAAGCATTTGAATCATGTCAAGCATGTAAAATGCTTCTAATCCTTTTGTCAGGCCCAATGCAACACTTTTGTCTTAACAATTAAACTCATGATGAATCTGTCAGCTTGTGTTATGACTCTGTGGTGTGAAGAGACACTTCTGTGAAGACGACGAATTAGTTTTGTGGACTGCTTAAATTTAAATGGAATATTGATGAAAATGCTGTGTTTGAGTGATGATTCAAGTGGTTACACATAACTGAATATATCTTGGAGGGACATTGTAGAGGACAAGTCCTGTTGGCTTCATCTGGCAATGCTATCTTGGACACTGCGGACACACACACTTGACAAACTGTAGCACTAGAAGCAGATCTTGTTAAGTCAGAGAAGTCAAGAACATTCCCTTGTAGAGAAGTGTTTACCTCCTAGCTGTATTTTGACCATGTTTGGGCCTTCAAATGAAGACACAAAGTCTGTTTTGTTGTACAAGTTCAACCTGACCAATATATCCTTTGCTGATTAAACTGAAACATAAAAACTTTACTGCAATACAGGGCGAAAGGGAAACAAGAAGCCCTTTACAGTTGGGAGCTACAAGATGACCAAATGTGAAGCAGACTTCAGGTTGATCTCACTCGTTTACAGTCTGAAACGACGACTCCCAGATGCCTGAATTACTGCTAATTTCCAATATCATTAACATCATGTCTGACAGCATCATGTTAATGAGGGTTTAACATGACAATGAGGTTTTCTAAATGAGCAGCCAAGGGAAATGCTGTGCTCAAATAATTACACAGCAACACGCTCTGAATAACGACTTCTTCATGATCTCGAGTATTGCGTCTGTCATGGATTTGTGTCCAGGAGGAAAGGTGTTTTCAGGCTCGAAAAGATTTCCACCGAGCAGAACTCTACATGCACAGGCTCTACATTTTGTTCTTTGCTGTATGTTTAATTAACAAACTGTTCCAGATGAGTCGAATTAGATTAGCATATGAAAACTGCAATAAGGGAAATTAATAATGCAAATGGGGAGAATTGCACTGGTGTAGATCTTGGCAAATCAACCAAAACCTATTCAGAAATACTTACCTTCTGATAAAGAGGAAAGAATGTTGCTATGATAAAAGCAAACAGGGCTGGCAAATAGGAGTGAATGTACACAATAAAAAAGCATTTAAAAGTTCATAACAGGCAGAGGAAATGTATGACCTGAGAGGATAAACCACACGGATATCTGTTTCAGCGGCACCATTGACACTGTCGTCTCTTATCTGCATTTTTGACCCCAGAGCTGTCTGAGGGTTTGACGATTCCAGCCACAGCAAACAGAAGACGCCAGTGGGAGATAACAGATACTAGGACTGAGTCATATCTTAACAATAAAAGCCATTCCCAGGAAAGTTGCATTGAATTTCAACATCACAGAAAGTCTCGAATCTGTCAACATATTTCCACAGTGCAATTCAAAATAAATCCCCTACAAAAAAGCTACAAATATTGTGAATTCTAGAGAAATTTGTTAGTATCAAACAATGAAATCTGTCACTGGGGGAAGCAAACATTACATCAGGTCACTATAAAATCCTATCTGAAAACAAAAAAAAGATTACCTTATTAATTAAACATCAAACAATTAAGATAAACACCAATTAAGATATGTTAGTCTGATTTTTATGCACGTTTCAAGAAATCGTATCATGTCATTTTTTGCTTTGTTGGGTGTTTGTAGAAGGGATTTTTTACTCATTTCCTCAAAAGCTCAAAAACAGTGGCTGAACAACATCTCATTGGCTCATACCCACTGGCAGCACTGTGATTGAGAGCATGTGGGGTGGAATGATTGTACATGTACGTTACCCCATGATTAGAAACATATGGCTGTATGAAAAGCTATAGGTAAAGCAAATGGATCGAAACGTAAACAGCTGTCTGTCTCCACAGCAGTTCACCGTAATGTAATAAAAGCAGTTCAAACGAAAAACTGCTGGGGAAACAAACTGACAGGTGCTTCCAGACCACTTTCATAAGCTGGAAATACAACATTTCCTCTCTGAACTCCGGGGGTTTTATCAAGTGGGACCATATGTTTCGAGAATCTGCTTCTTATTAGGTATAATGACTGCCACCCTATACTTGGCTCTGGTTTGTGGTGCTTCCAGCCACTGGATCACTGGAGTACAAAGGGGTAGCAGGGGCCTAAGGCTATTAAGGTTGACACCAGCCGAGGTACAGCACTACTTTCATCCACTGCAGCTGGGCTGCTCTTGGCTACACCCCTGCCAAACCTCTTCTTCTTGGTTTCCTTTTGACCCAGCAGGTAAACTACCAGGCCATGCAGAAGTGAGTTGAGGAGTTGGGGGGAAATTAGCTGGGATATCCACTGGAGAGGTGCCAAGGATTTCCAAACCTGCAGGCCACCTCCAGAGGGAAAAGGGAGCACTTCTTATGTCAATGGAGAGGATGTGGTGGGAACGAGCCACTATGCGCCAGCTGTCAAGAACGGGATCCTGAGAGGCCGGGGGTTAATAAGTCTTGGCAGGGGTGTTCCCATGGTAATTGCCATGGTTACCAAAGGCCTTAGCCAAGAGATTGCTGCAGGGGAGGTAGAGTTGATCTGGGTGAGAGAGCTGAACCATGGGAGATCATTGAGGGAGGGGGAATTTGATGGACTCAGCAATGTCATAAACTTTACAGGCAATTAATGCTCCTGCCAATGTGGAGAGCTTCAGTAGTCTTTATGATCTGAGACCTGTTGCTACTGAGCCTTGTGGGATGTATTTCATTTACAAAAAGCAAAATGAAGTTACATTTTATGAGGAGCCACAGTGATGGATAACTGTAGTTGAAGGAGCAAGAGCTGCATAAAGAACTATTTGGGCTGTTAATAAAGTGGCTGTGATATTTAACGTTCAAGAGAACTACATCACTCAAAGACAACATGAATGTTATACATTCTGGCATGATTTCCGGGAGAACGACTGTGACTTTGTGAAAGTGTAGTTTCCAGAGCAGAGGAAACCTTGTTAATGAAAAAATATTAACTCAACCATAACTTGAAAAACACTTTTTATCATTTGCATGGTGTCTCTTTTCACTTTCCAGCATGCCATAATGTCACATGCAGCATAATAACAAGGGACTTCAGTAGAAGAAAATGTTCTACATCAACATTGATGACAGACATCATCATGTCTGTCCTTCCTTATCATCATCATCGCCATTATGACAATTTATCCTCATTAAATCTTGAAAAACTCTTACTCTTGCTATTGTTTGCAATTAATCTTTCCACAGCTGAATGAGCAAATTCAAGTATATTCTCTGGAGGTTGTTGAAAGCCATTTTGGCAAATGAGGTAAATCCCTAACTGAAGTAAACACACACACATAAAGTAGTTTGAGGAAAAAATGGTACACGAGTAAATTAGAACACTTCATCACAAACTTACTTCTGGAATGTACTGAACACCATAAACTGACATCTAACACTTTGTCTGATGTGTGGATATTTTCCGTAGGCCTTCATGAAGCTTTGCGGTGTTTAGCCCTTAGAAAAAGAATAAAAGCAAACTTTCTGTCTCACTATCTTTCTGCATCGTCTAGCTCAATACTCTAGCTCCTCCAAGCACAAAGATTATCTGCAAACAGATGAAAACTGTTGATATTCTTACGTTTTCTGACTACACAAAAAGAATTGAGCTTTGAGTAAAATATGGCAGAAAGAGATAACTTTTGAGTGAAAAGATGAAGACCACAATTAAATTACGGTCCACATGAATACTGTTGCAGAGATCCCTCTGGAACTGATGTGGAATGATCGTTAACTGGGAAGGCTAATCTGACAGGAGATGAGATGCCTCACTTTCACAAAAACCAAGACTAAACCTGAGGGAAACTGAAGAGGTTTTTGAGCATGAGTTTTGCTGGTTTTGTCTTTTGTTCTACTGAATGGTTTGTGTTTATAGCCCAGGGGTTTACTGGACAGCAGTCCGCTCTACTGTCTGGGCTGCGGTCCAGGCTGGTGGTGGTGGTGGATGCTTTGGCTTTGGGCTTTAACCCCGTGGTTGAACCTGAGCCCTGCAGCTGCTCATTACTGTGCAGTGGAAGTGCTGGGATTGCTTTATGAGCCCTGGGAAAGTCAGGAGGGATTCTCTACCCACTACAACCAAAGCAATACACTTACATCAACGAGCCCAGGGACACACGGCAAGCCCAGGCTAATCCCAATATCCAATTTAAAATGTTGAGAAATGATAACCAGATGTCAAAGGCTTATGTTTCTGCCTCAAAGTCCAGTGGGCTGCAAAGCAAAGGAGGTTATGGAGGACATTAGACATGAGAGCTATCCTTCCATGTGGGAACTGACTCAGTTAACCTGCGGGGGTTAGGAGTTGTCTTCTGTTCCAAGTTATTCTAAAAAACAAATATAGTTATCTATAGGCTGAGCAATGGTTTTTAATGGGTTATCAGAACAACATGAATTGCCCAAAATGTTTCATTCTCTTACACTTCCTTAGATATTATCTTTGTTAGTATGTTTAAGCTTTTCAGGAGGTATTTTGTACTGCATTGTCATACTATTTGGTGTACCCACTGCTCCAGAATATGGTTTTCTACAATTCCCAGAATCCCCTTTTGCAGTCCCCAAAAAACTAGCATGAACTCATTGCTTCCCACAAAAGTTGGGAATATGAGAATGTCAGTATATGTTAGTCAAACAGTTCATGAACGCTGGGGTGTGTCTGATCAAGATGTTTCCCGTCCTCAACATGTGTTGTGGATGTACTGGATTCTGGTCTATTTATGTTATTATGTGAGATATCTCACTGCAAAATGGCCACTCTAAAGATAGGTTTAGATTTAACACAAAGTGATTATTTATTGTTTTTTATTGTTTTTATTGTATTCATGAAAATTTGAAAGCTGGATTGTTAGAGAAGGCTGATATGTCAACTGTACAGACATTAGCTGTAACTAGCTCGTTAGCTGTAGCTAGTTGAGTAGTGCCTGTATTGTGTTTGTGTGACAGAGCAGGATCTTACTGATTTCAAAACTTACCAGGAACTCCAATTTTTTTTTCTGTTATTTTTCACATCTTTGCCTCACTGCACAACACCCAAAGTGATACGCAACTGGTTGAATCTTTTCATTGACTTTAGATGTAATCAGCCACCACAAATCTTCTCTTCACGTTTAGACTGAACCCCCTTTAAGAAGCTTAAGCATAACACCTACTGCACAATTGTTGCTATCAAACTCAGATGTAGCTTCCATTATAATATTTCGGCATAATGTCCCATTGTGCCCATAATATTTGGAAAGTTTAACAAAATAACACAATAAAACCACAAAACTGGCCCAGAAATCCATGGTGCTTTATAGCACTAATGGCTGTTGAACTTCTGAGGGTTTAATTATGCTATTTGGTACATGGACATCCAGAAATCTGAGACAAACAGGGCTGTTGTGATTCCCCCTCTGTTCCTTGTTTCGCCTCACTAACTCTGCTGAGTGCATTTTTCAAACTCCTGTAAATCATTATCAAGCTGTTTTAATGAACAGGTTGTTCACCTCTCTCTCTTTCTCTCGCTCCCTCTCTCTCTCACTCCAGCCCTCCTTGCTTCTTATCACTGCCAATTGACAAATCCAAATGAGCAAACACTGAGTCATTGCACCTGCATTTCCGACCTTCAATCTTGTCAGCTTATTACAATAGCAACTTAAACACTGCCTCCCACTGCATAGTAAGCAAGTGTAACACAGCGAGAGGAAAGAAGTTAACAAAGAGCTCCTGCCAATAAGGCTGGGCCTATGGTTTACAGTGAGGAGGCCTGCTTGACCAATCAGCTATTTGGGTCTAACTCAGGTGGTAAATCTGAATGACACAGTGTTTACACAGTAATACTCTATTTGGCATTTAAATATAAAACTGACCTTTAGATTAGATGTTCCCCAAAAGTAGTAGGATTTAATCCACTGTAACTGGATGCACTGTAACCAAATGTCATGAGTAAAGAAAAGACTACAAGAGAAATTATGCTTTAAAAACAAAGTGTCACATGAAGTGTGGAAGCGAACATGAGTGTCTGCGTCATCGTTTTAGAACATCTCCGTTTCTGCCTGTCCTCACTAAAACGCAACCCGGAGTTTTCAAACTAAAACGGGGTCAGCAGGGTTTTAAAGGGTCTCTGTTTTAGGGATTATAAAACACCAGAGTAGTGTGGACGCTAGGTGTAAACGTAGCAAAAGGTATGCGGTTTTTTTTTTAAAACGTAGTCGTGTGGATGTAGCCTCAGATATCCCCACACCTGAGAATCCTCACTTACTCCAACTGTTATTCGTGCCACTCAAGAGAGAAGAGCTATGCTAAGTTTATGGGCTCCTCTGTCCACATACTTGGCGCCCTTTTGGTCTGGGGCTGTTTTTATGGTTTGGGCTAGGGCCCTTAGTTCATACAATGATATTTTAGACAATAATGTGCTTTGTGGCAACAGTTTGGGAAAGTTCTCTCCTGTTCCAACATGGCCAAGCCCCCGTGCACAAGGCAAGGTCCATAAAGAAATGGTTTTCCAAGTTTGGTGTGGCCTGCACAGAGCCCTGACCTCAACCCCATCCAGCACTCTTGAACAAGAATGCTGACTGCAAGATAGGTCTTGTCACCCAACGTCAATCTCACTAATGCTCTAGATGCTGAATGGGAGCAAATCCCCATAACAAGAATCCAGGATCTTGTGGAGATCCTGCATGGAAGCCTGTGGATAACCCAGGTTGTTGGAAGGAGCTTAACAATTCCAGATTGGTGTAATGTTTGAATGTTAAAAAAAAAATCAAAACGCCTGTAGTAAATGGCATCATGTAGCTGTTCAGAGATCTTAACCCTAAGAATCACGATCCAGTTTGTACTTCCACACAATGTCCATATCATGCTGCTTCATCGTCTATTGTTGGCACAAGACTAACTCTGCCAATTCACCCTTGTCTGTTTGTCTGCACGATACACTCGCTCAAGCTATTCAGATTGGAGTAGGACTTTTGTATGTGACTTCCCACATGGAACAGGTGAGGAAAAAGACTGAATTTGTTTCCTTCTACTAGATATTCTACCTTGAAAACAGTACCTACATAATAATAATAATGTTCTCAATCACGCCCTCATCCCCATTCTTCCCCTCTCTGTTGCTAAGAAAACACCTGTGTCCACAACACAGGTTTTTGTTAAGACCTCCATGTTACAGGTAGCAATTTAGTGAGCATGCAACTTCAATGAATTTCTCCCCTCGCGTTTGAAGTTGGGAGAATAAAAGTGTCTCTGGCCATATGGGCTAAGCAGGCAGTTCCAGAAAATGGAAGAGGAAAATCATCAGTCAAACTCAGTAGCTGTAGTTTGATAACAGGTCTAGGAATTAAATGGACGCAAACAAGTAGGGAAGTACAAAACAAAAAACAAAATGTAAGGTAAGGAACTGTATCAAGTTCCACATGTATTTCTATGTTTTAACTAGCGGCCATCTTGCAGTATTAACCTATTTTTGTTTACAGTACAACTGTTAAGATTATTAGATTACTCATACAGTATATCACTAGTGCTGTAACAATTAGTTGATTATTCACAGAAAATTAATCGACAACGATTTTCAGCACGCAAAAATGCCAAAGATTGTCTGGTTCCAGCTCTCAAAGTGAGAATTTGCTGCTTTTCCCTTTTTAATATCATTGCGCATTGAATATCTTTGGGTTTGAGCTTGTTGGTTGAACAAAAAAAACAATCTGAAGACATCCCCTTGGGCTGTCGTATATTATTTTGGGCAGTCAATCTCCCAATGAGGTAATGACAATGAGCATTAATTGCAGCCTGCATGTGTCAGCATTCAAACAGAATTCAGAGAATTTCCCAATGCCACATAGCAAATGATGGGTGATAGCAGGACCATGCACTCATTATATCTGAGTGCAGGATTCACTGTATTTTTGGAAGTTACACCAGAATAAGGCCAGTGGTGCACTCACACGTGACAACATACACACAAAACATGAATGGAGGAAGGAATTTGAGAAATGTCCAAAAGTCAACAGAGGTGCAAATACTCGACTAAACAGCCTCCTCAGGTTTCATTGTTAACTTGAGCCATTACTTATTGCAGGAACATAATAAAAGATCACAACCTGCCTGTCAGGCCTCAGCGTCCACAGAAGCGGTTAATAATAAGTTAGCAGGCAGGTGACAGAGTAGTCGTGCTATGTCTGGCTAGTTTTTGAAGCATGAATGTAGTTGATGCATCATGTTGAGTTCAGGACACTGCTGGGAAGAATGAGGACAGGGTTCAAAGAGTAAGAGCAAAGGTCATAGAATGTGGGAGCCCTGAAGGTAATGGAGCCAAAGTGGTGCGGAAGCTCTGAGGATAATATGTGTTGCTTTTCATACTCAGGTGACTGTGTATAGTATGGAGGTTGAACAAAAGGGCGGGGTCGTCTGAAGCAGTGAAAAGAAATGGAAGAAGGCAAAGGAAGAGACTGCTCGTGTTTCTGCCTTGTCAGACTTCTTTATAGCCATGACGATGCATTACCAGATCTTAGTCGATATTGTCATTTGAGTCTGTCATTGCTGGTCTGATGACTAATAGGCAAAAACCACATCTTCAGAGGTTGGATTTTAGCCCCTGATGTGCTACAAAGCCTTCAACCTGCCCCTCTTTATAATATTGAGAGTTGAGAGAATACTTTGTAAGTAGACTAGTCACACCCTTCCTTAGATTATGGATCTGTGCCAGCAGCAGTAGCCTTGCCACTTATTTTCCTCCAGCTCTCTGCTATGTGCTTAATGTTCACTTGGGCCCATCTCCAGCTCTTTCCCTCGCTCTAGTTCCCATTCCCCTCTCACTTGGCCCCACTCTCTCAGTCTCAGCACAATCAAGTGCCCCCGTCAGCAATGGGCATTTCATTACCTAAGTGCCAATTCCTTAGCAACCGAGCAGGTACTAGAGCACTTAACCACAAGCTGGCAACTGAATCCAAATGAGAAGGCTCATGCTAGTGCCTTGATCCTCACTCAGTACACTGACGTGGACTTTATAAACTGATCACTAGGAATAACCAGTTTAGGGTGATGGTTTGATTAGAGCATTTGTGTGGTTTTGTACTGAATCAGTTTCCCCAATAACTTGAGTTTACATGATGTCTTTGGGGTCTGATGTGTTTTTCTGCCAGTGCTAGTGCTACCCATGCATATAGAAATATCTCTCTCTCTGTCTAGTTTACAATGTGACCTTTTTGGTTCATGCACAGAATCAAATCACTTAAAGAAGCCAGACTAAGCTCACAGTAATTTGAAGACACAAGTAACCCCGCTCTGTTAATCAGGTTGGTCTACTCCAATTTAGACTTACATAACCTAGTGTTTACAGGAAGGTTCAAAGTTTGGTTATAGTCTAATTATAAAGGTTAATGTGAATGCACTGACTTCATGCTCTTTCTGCCTGGACATCTGCTTGCTAGTTCAATGTATATTGAGAAAACTGAGTAACTTCAAAAGATTCTGGGGCATTTTATAGAGGGTGAATCAATATTTCTAAGTAGCCCGCTTAAATAGATTCAATGTCTTTCTGGGCTGCTGCCAGGACTTTGAAAGCTAAATGTTTATCTGCCTGTCCATTTGTCCCATAAATGTCCCTCTAAGTTGATTAAACATGATTGATAAGGACACTTCCAGAGTCCCTGGCACAACAGATGCTATAAGTGTCTGTGTGACCCGTAAGAACGACGGCTTAAAATATTTTAAAGTAATAATTAAAATGTAAATTTCTGCAGTTGGAAGCAATGCCTAGCATTTATAAAAGTAGCGGATACTGAGCAGTGAGGCAGCACAGGGCTCAGTCTGCCCTCATTTGGAAGATCCAGGTTCAAGATTTGTGTCAGCAAGCATCTACCCTGCTGAAGTGTCTTTAAGCAAGACAGTGAATCCCTACCAGCCTCAGGATTGCTGTGCCACAACTAAACCCTGTTGACGTCGATATGTGTGTGTTAGTGTGTGTGTGTGTGTGTGTGTGTGTGTGTGTGGAGAGGAACTTCTCAAACATCTCCCTTCCCCCCAGGCTAGTGACGGGGGAAATGGCCGTCGTCAGGTAAAATGATCCTTAATGCCTCCTGAATAGAGCTGCTAACTTTACGCAGCCAAGTCATTAGGGAGACAAAAGGGTAGGCCAAACAGCAGGAGAAGACCCCCAACTACAGCTACCATACCCCCATCCCCCCCGTCAGAGAAGGACTCCAAATGTAGCCTGGCTCTGCCCCGCAAGCATGATTCCCCTCACGCTTTAGTCCTCTGTGAGCGACAGAGCAGAACAGGACGCTCCCAAGTTGGAAAGGAATGAAGCAAGTGGATAAATCTGGAATGGAAAAATTAACTGGGATGCTTGCATTTGGCCGCTGTTCAGCTGAAGTAATCTGAATGACTGAACGTGTATTGAAAACTGATAATAGTCCTCCACAAACATCCTCTGCAGGCTGACAGTCGTTGCACTGAGTATGTTAACAATGTTTGCAGATGACTTGGAGGCCAAGAGAGGACCTGAAGGACAACTGAGGAGGAGGAGAGTTTGAAAGGAGAGGAGCAGGAGCTGAGTTTGTTTGCATTTCCCGGTGACATGCTGTACAATCACATAGAGCCACACACACACACAGAGTCCTGTCTCACTTGACTGTCTTCAAATGTTGAATAAACGTGCGGTCCAGACATCAAAGTGGCATGGTGTTTGTGCATGAAGGCATTTACAGCACTACTGAGTGACCACACAAGTACTTCCACATACTCACAGGCCCACAGCAAGGCAGACTGCCAGGCCTGGAAAGAGCAAATACCCAGAGCTATGCAACATGCAATCCCTTCCTCTGAGGACTTGGTGAAGAATGTGGGAAGTGAGTGCTAAGTTGTGCTAACAGTCATACCTCTTAGTTTTTACACTTTCCAAGTTTAGAAAAACACCAGTCAGCCATTTGCCTTCATTCTACCGCCCACTTAAAACAAACTTGCATTGATTTTTTTCATTATCAATAAATTAGTTGCTTTTGTAAAATATCAGAAAAAAAGAGAAAAATGCTGATCACTCTTTCACAGATCTCAACATGACATCTTCAAATTGTTTTGTCCACCAACAGTCCAAAACCCAAAAGAAGAGCAGCAAACCCTCACATTTGGGAAGCCAGTGCTACCAGATGCATGCATTTGTGCTTGATAACTGACTTGAGATTCACAGATAAACTCCATCAATGTTCAGTCAACCAACTCAGCGACTAAATGCTTCAGTACTAATTTTATCACTAAAAACTTATCATACGTAGAAAGTTAAGTTAAAAAGGATTTTTTTAAATATTTGGAATATGGAACAACCATGTGGGAGCCAAGTATTGGGACAAAAGAAATATTAGAAGAGCAGAAGAGATTTGCCTCCATAAACCAAGTCTTTGACTGTGTTGCACAGCCAAGCACGCCTTCACCGTAATAAATGTTCCTTGAAACTTAAAGTCACTGCTAAAAATGGCTTTTTCTTTGAGTTAGGCGCCTGTCACGTCCGGGGTCAGGTTACTGTGCCATGCAGGCCAACAAAGGGAAGCAGAACAAAAAGGAGCAGCTCGAGCCCTGGCAGTGACTTCTGAAAGGCCCGCTTCACAGAGAGCAATAATTTCACCTCATTTAGAACGAAATCCCCGTGAATAATCTGCCGACATGAGAACCTGTCTCCCTAACCCGGAGTGGCTAGGATGAAGTGTGCTTGGTTGAGTGCATGTGTGTGGGTCTTTCTGACTCTCCCAGCGCAAACCTACAAGGACGGACCTATTTTTAGGATCTGGGTGGTTACGTTAGAACAACCACAATGGCGGAATACAAAACGTTAAAAATTAGTTAAAAACTTCAACTGAAAATCAAACGTACAAAACAGTGCTGACCTCACTTGATTGACAAGTGATCTCTGAAAAGTGCAGTAGACATGCACTGCAGCAAAGACCCTAAAAAGAAAAAGAAACCCATTAATTAGCCCTAAGGTTATGATGTCAAGAGAGTTATGGTCATGGTTTTGGAGTTACAGAATCAATTTAAGGCCCTCATAAATATCATAACGTGTGTGTGTGTGTGTGTGTGTGTGTGTGTGTGTGTGTCTATGTGTATGTGTGATAGAGAGCGAGGACAGCAGTATACCTCCATTATAACCCCCTTCCCCTTCACTTTTTCAGAACTCTTTTTACGCTTTGATGAGCAGGCCGCAACAATACCCTGATTCTTCAGAGCTGCCAGGGTCCCTCTCCTTAATCCGTTCTCCTCCCAACTGTTCCTGCTTCTATGAACTTGAGGTTGTTGCTCCAAGGCGGCGTACGACTGGGGGTCATTCTTCTTATCAACCCTTCCTCCTTCCTCTAAAACATTTTTTAATACCACTCACCTCACAAGAAGAGAAAGGGGAGAACAGTGTATATCATATTTAAAGTCCGGAGCATGTAAATGTGCACGCTGAGCTCAACTTCAGAGCTTTGATAATCGGCCATGATGGAAGACAGGTGGTTGGGAGGGGAGGGTTCAAAAAGACAAGAAGTCAACAACAAAGGCTGCCCGCCCCCCAAGCCCCCACACCCCACCAGAAGCCGGCCTCTGAGCCTTTATCAACACTGATATAAAAAGAGAAGCTCTGGCGGTGGCCAGAGGGTGATAATTTACAATCTGCCCCAACGCTGAGTGCGTATTCCGCAATCCTCATTAAACAGAGCACCGTCAGATACAATAAAAAAAGAAACTCTGCCCCCACAAGCTGAACTCAATCTTCCTTTTTATGCTTAATACATGAGTGAGTCTGATAACAGTTCGGTCTTGAAGTTTGTTGTTGATGAAAAAACGTCTTTCTTCTCGGCACATTTCAATTCCCGTTAATTCAGCCGACCGGCGGCAGAGAGAAGCAAAATTAAAAAGCTGTCTGCTCGCTCTTGGGAGGTTTCATACTCTGCCCTGGTGCCTGAGAGAAAAAGGCTGCAGCTCCCTTTCATTCATGTGTATTCGCAAACACACACAACAATACGGATGTGCACACACAATATACAGAAACACACACGGAGACACACAAGAATCAGGGCAACACATGAGCATGCATACATTTCAGCGTCATCACACATCTCCATTATTAAAGCTAAAATGGAAAAAGGGCACTCTTGGGAAACTTAATAAACTTCAGACTCTACCGGTTATCTGGAGAGGGCAAGTGATAAAGTGTTGCCCTTTATCTGGACTGCCGACGCTACATCTCAAATCAACCAGGTGATTTGCATGGTGGATCTCATTTCGGCTTCGTCAAAGGAGTGATGGCGGGGCTAAAGCGAGCGAATCCAAAACACAATGGCCTTGACTGACTGCAGGTAATCCACCAACTGTAAACCTTGAAGCAGAACGTCTCTCAGCCCACAGATGGGGCCCCTGTGACTTGGTGGCCACCCTTCCTATTTGTTGTGATTTACAATTGAGGGATAACGTTAGTTACGCATCAGGTGTCAAGTGTCAGTGACTGAAGCCTCAGAGGATGGGATGAGGGCATGCAGACTGAAAAATAGATCATTCTTTACATTATATAAGCTGTTCAGTTTTAAAATATTCAACTTCCATTCGAAACTTCACTTGTTTCCAATGTAATTCCACTGTGTTCAATCTGATAATTCAATCTGAATTTATTTTTGTTTTAATATATGTTTCACAGACATTCTCAAAACAGCTGCAACTGCACTGATTCAAGTGGAATTATCTCACTTTTTTGGCATGTCTTTATTTCTTAATTTAGGTGCAATCAGTGAGATCCTCACTCTCCCAAAGCAAAACCAGACCATAGTATGTGCAAGAA
This sequence comes from Maccullochella peelii, assembly GCA_002120245.1. Classification (NCBI taxonomy): domain Eukaryota; kingdom Metazoa; phylum Chordata; class Actinopteri; order Centrarchiformes; family Percichthyidae; genus Maccullochella; species Maccullochella peelii. The sequence continues at coordinate 209,982 of LKNJ01000942.1, forward strand.
TTGTTGAAGGAGTTCTTAATGAATGAGAACGACTCAACAATTTCTTGAGCAGCTGCTGATATTTTTTCTCACTCCCTCTACAGTCTACAGACAGAACATTCAAACTCAATGGCTAAAAAGTCTCATTCTGAAGCCAAATAAAGCAAATAACAAACCAAATCTGTTATTCTAGTGCTTTGCATGGTGATATACTGGTCTGTCCTTCATTTGTTTGTTTTGAACCTTAGCTCTAATTAGCTAAATTACTCCTGAGCATTGTATCAGTTACAACAGTCCACCATAAGCTGTGCTACAGACCTATAGATATCCACAGCGTTTGGCAGGTTACTTGAAAAATGTAATCAATCACTCATTGCTTATCACTCAGTAACATTACTTTCCTAATTACTTGACATCTAGTCATTTGTTACATTACTTTCCATTACCTATCCCAGCAACATGACATTGTGGTTTAACAAGCCATTAGCTGGAGGTATTTACTGACCATCAAGAGCTAGATTAGCCCCGTAGAATGCACGCAGCACTTCAGCAGAAGCTAACATGTATATAGCATTTTTCACACATGCACTGCAACCCTGAACTTACTTAGACATTAGCTGTATGTGAGAACGCAAATGTCCGAATCAGTTGGACTGGACATTAAACAGACTTTACCCTGCCAACACCCCAGTACAAAGCCCTCCTAATGTCCCGACCTGATTCTCAGGATATTGTCCAGAGTTCATATGAGAAAACGGCTTAAGAGAACTTTGGACTACTTAATCACCTCACCTCTAGTTCTAGCATTAAGCTAACACACCCACGACCAGTCTCTTCACTGAACACACAGAGACAAAACTGATATCTACCCTCCTTTCAACCCCTGGTAAGACAGAAAAACGAGCCAACCCCCCAAAATGTTAAACAGAGTGTTACTACATTTCAAATTGTAATTACACTACACACACTTCTGTTACGCATTACCCAATTATGCATTACTGCCCATGTGCATATTCACGATTCCCCTTTTTAATAAAACCATATTTTATGAATATTTTACGAACTGACTTGGAATACAGTTTTTTACAGTGTAAGGGCACCCTGACAGTCCTTTCCACCCCACTGTCTTCCTACATACAATTAGTATAAACAGCAATTACTATGCCGAGTCAGTTTTAGTTTGCAGCACTTAGTCAAATCTGAGATGCTTTATGCTTGTGCAAAGAGCAGAGTTATTTGTGAGGATGCATTCTGTCAAAGAGGATCAGTATTTGAATTGCAATGTCTGAATATGACACCAGAATTGATGCGAAATGAAGCTTATGTTAATTGACATACACATACACTATATGCACAATGCCATTAAGAAATTTTGGGCAGGCAGCACTACAGAAGGCTGGCTGTGCCATCAAAAGCTTGTTTAAGGCTTTAACATAAGAGTGTGTGTGCATGTCGGTGTGTGTATGCATTGCAACTGTGTGGAGTTCATTATTAGGAGGGCTGTGTCCTCAGGAGCACAGATGAAGTCCAGAAGCATTCAGTTTAGTCTACTGTCGAGGATGCTCCCTCTCCATCCTTTATTTCCCGTCTCTCAAGACACCCATCTTCCCAAAAACACAATAAAGGAGGAAGGGTGGGGGCTGTTGGCAAAGACACAGAAGCAGAAGGGAGGACAAGAAAGAGGAATGGGGGTTCAAGGAGGGGAAATGAGAGGAAGAAGGGAAGAAAAGTCGCCTCTCAACTCCTACCATTGTCTAGATGTAAATTGGAGCTGATCAAGATTCTACAAGCATCGTAACCAGCAAGTTCAATCTGCACAGACTGAACAGAGAAAGAGAGAGCCATACTGAGAGACAGAGAGAAAGACACAGATGGAGAACAACAGTGTGTTTAAGAGTGACTGACATACAGACAGACATGCAGAAACACACACAGGGACAAGGGAAGAGATTTGGCTTGAGTGGGAGCAACAAATGCACCACTTTAGAACCAATAAAGCAATGAAAAGAGGAAGGGGGTAGATGTACTTAAGAGCACAAAGACTTATGTACACACATCCTAATTTCAATACAGCAGATGTGTTAAGCTCAGAGAGTCATGGGCAGGCCAAGTGATCGGCTTTCACTTTAATTTAGGTTTAAACTGCAAACATAACAGGCAACAAGAATTATGTTTGTCTGATGCATGCTGTTGCAACTTTGTGCTTTATAAATTATAGGGAGAGATTTCGTCATAACTCTGTGTAGTTGTTGCTGAGTTGGAAAAGAATGTGGATTTCTGCCTGATCCTCACTCTGGGAATGTGTCAAGGGTTTCTTGGGTGGCGTGAACACGTCTGACCCCGATTTCACCCCTCAGACCCTAACCCATTCACACTCCCTTTGGCCTCAGGTAAAGGCTAACTTGAAGCTGACCTGTTGCCTTTCACTCTTCCCTTGTTTAACTGGATGTCTGGAGACTGGATAGTCCTGCACCAGCTTGAACACTGCCGGGGCCATAATGAGGCCCTGGAAGTCAATGGATGAAAAACGACCCAGGGGAATTCCAGTGGGAATTTTGTATCCAAGGCCTGATCAAGATCAACTGTGTGTGGTTGAGGGAAAATAATATCGGTGTTATCTGTGTTGGCAGAGATCCATTCCACATTTCTCAAAGATATAAAACTATTGCTCACAGTCGTACTCAGACAAAAAAAAGTAAATTCAATCCAGATGACTTTACTGCACCTCCAGAAAAACTCAATACAAACACTCCAGAAATACATCAAATCCATAATCAATACAAGTTCAAACCCACCCCAACGATGAGTTTGCTCAACCTTTGGAGCTCCTTTAGACATTCACTCCATTCATCTAACACAAAGCAAAAGCAAATATTTGCAGTGAGCCAATAACACACATGACATGTCACATTTTCTCATTTACTGAATGTATTGAAGTTTGCATGCTGGAACTTGTCCTGTGCTTGATGAGTAACGCTGTACTGATGACCTCGAGGTAGTCAACTGCAGGGAGTCAAAAAATTGTGGAATCATAAATAATGTATATTTTGACTTAAGACAAATTCACTCCATCAATAGATCCAATTTACTTTCTGAAGACCTTTGGAATTCTTCAGGCAGCTATTCGATTGACTGTCCTTTGGATTTGTTAGAAACAACATCTCTGCTTGAGTTTTGGTTAGACCTGTCATTTGATATTATTGGTTTGAAGTAAACCAACAACCAATGTGCAACCCTGTCTCAGAAGCTTTACAGCCAATATCAATATGTTCATACTGAACGTAAATGTCAACATATTTCATTTGTTTGTCCCTACAATATCCACTGCATAACTGCCATTCAGCATAACTCTTTGAGCCTGACTAATAACTGACTATGAAAGATTGACGTTGTTTGTCATTTACAAAGAAACAGGCAGAAGTATGTCGTGTTAAGCATAGCCTAAAAAGGAAGGCCTGATTTATCTACGATACTTTTTTTCTGACAACTTGTCCAAGCAGGCCACATAGCCTGTTGAAAAACAGTGCAAAACAAACTTTCCACATCCAACGCCTCCATCCATCTCAGTGCTCATACATTTCTCTAAGAACCCTCTCAAACATGTCTGCTTCAAGTGATCTTCCAGGGCATGCCTCTACCCACTCACAGTGCAGGGGGAAAATCATCTCTCTGAAAGATGGATGTAGAAACTTTTTTTATAGTTGCTTTTGCTCCCATGGTCACAAGAGGATTGGGGGCATTTCAAAATGGCTGACAGTGCTATATGGTAATAAGGCTATAGTGTCTAAGTAATAAAGTACAAGAGGTTTCAGAGTGACAATAAGAAGGAATTTGAAGAGGCTGATCTGGGCATACCTCTGGCAACAGCTTGCAGTCTGTGATAGAACTTGTTCCCTCAGGCCAAGCCTCTCTGAGGCGCCATGCTTCTGCAGGAAAATGCCAAAAGCTGCCTCATGGCAATCACTATAAGACTGCTTTCCTTTTTGTGTGGAGGGTTCCACACAGTGCAAGAGTGAAAGAGACGATACCAACAATCTAGGCATCTTTAATTGCTCTTTGATGGTCCGGGCTTCATGTAGATGCTAGTGTGTTAAAAGGAGAGCCATTTAAAAGGGACAGTCCACCCAAATCACAGAAAAAACATATTTTTCTCACTTACCCCTAATAGTGTCTGGCCAATAGTTTCAGTTTTATGTACTGAGATTTTGAGATACCCCTGAAATGTCTGTCGCAACCTCAAAACAATGGAGGTATATCCCCTCACCTCATTCCCACATTCTCATCTTTCTATATCCTTTCAATCTCATTTTACTAGCTCTAAATTTTAGCCAGCCTTGTTAATTTTCTCTTCTTTTCTACTTTACTCTTACTCTTACTCTTACTCTTTTTATCCTTTTCCTTCTTTCCCTTCCTTCCTCCTCTCTTCTCCAGCCTGCTCTTCTCCAGTTGTTTCCGACTCTCCATCACTCATGTGCTTTAATCTTGGACTTATTTCCTGTCTCCCCCCTATATTATAGCTGTGCAACTTTCTCTGTTGCACAGCTATTTTCCCTTGTCATATTTGCACTCCATCCCTTGAACAGTGAATAAAATGGGTTGTACAGGGTATACAGTACCAAAAAAAAAACCAAAGATGACCATTATGATGCTAAAATACATTCAACGCTACATATCTGCATTAAAGAAATGTAGTAGGTTCTTAATTCTGAATTGAAGTATCAGTGCTCAGCATGTATCTCTATGCGCTCCACGTGTCTCAGAGCCTATAGTATTTCCATTATAGGTCCTTGAATTGCCATCTCTATGTCGGCTGGCCTACAACCTACTGCATGCTGATTCCATTTGCCTGTGCAAGTATGTTTCACATTACACGTTTGCTTCTGAGTGTTTGACTAACTAGTAGAAGATTCATCTTACGTGTCTTGGGCTCCTGATAAGGTCAGTCACATTTTTTTAAATTAGACTCATAGATTCTGGCCATTGATTTCAATGAGCGTATACTGTATTCACATCGTATCAGTTTTACAATGAGCTGTTGACTGGGAAAAAATATCATCAGTGTCCAACCCTTGGTGTCCAAAAAAACATTCTATGAGCCTATTAAGACAGACGGCAGCTATGAGAATATGCAGCTGTGTTACTGTCACTGGCTATTGCTGCTGCCAATTGTTAATTTTAAACAGACAAATGGTTCATGTGGTAATGTAGAACTACTGCCCCAACCCCAAAACCCCTTGTTGAACCATCTCTTTTCTATGTACTGATTATTACAACCCTGTGAAGTAGAGATTTCAGTCATACATGACTTTGGAGACTGTTCACAATGCAATGGCTAGGTCAGATGTCTGATACAGCCACACATACTGCATTATGTTTATGTATCATTCTGATGGGGAGATATTTAAGTCTGTGTGTCTGTCTGTATGTGAGTATGTTTGTTTGTGTGTGTGTGTGTGTGTGTCTGTGTGTGTGTGTGTGTGTGTGTGTGTGTGTGTGTGTGTGTGTGTGTGTGTGTGTGTGTGTGTGTGTGTGTAGAAACATGCTCAAGTTAGTGAGACATCCCCTGCCAGATATCTCTGTTTGTCTCTGAAAGCCATCACGTCCTTGCCATTGTTGGCTAAAACAACAGGGGCAGGCTGAGTGCCTCCCTCCAGCCAGACAAATCTGTCATCCCAGAGGGCAAGCAGAGAGGGAGAGAGGGAGAGAGGGAGAGAGAGGGAGGGTGAGGGGGGGGGGAATTCCTAAGAGGTTTCAGGAGAGTTGTCATCTTAAGGGTTTGTCAAGACACACATATCACAAATTCCATGTCAAGAAAGCAAAGGAAACTCTAACATCTCAGAAGGCATTACATTCCCAAAGTACTTATCTCTGTTCCTGGTTTAATACCCATAGCAGCTCATGAATGTTTGTATCAACAACCAAGTGTCCTCTCAAAACATTCTTCATCAATACACACAACACCTATTTGCTCATTCATTTTTAGTCAGACTTGGATCTTATTTAAAATTGGATAACATTGTTGGACTCATGATGGACAGTTTTTTAAAAAGTATAAAAATTGATGCAGCAGAACCAGAGACATTGTTGTCACTCTTCTTCCTTGTTAAAACCTGGCGCCTACAGTACCCATAACTCATCCGCTGACTGTTCAGTTGGATATTCGGGTGTGTTATGCTAGTAGCGGCTAATGTAGCCTTGAGCTACTAGCCTCAAGCAGAGATGAGGAGCGGGCTACAGAGGTCCGGTCAGCTCACTTCTTTTTAACGCCACACCAACAGATTTCTTTCATTTTCAAACTTGTGTCTAGTCTTCAGCCTGACTCAAGTGAGGCAATTTACCAGACTTCACACATCTCCCTCTGGAGCCACAAAAGGCTTTATCCAACTTTTTTCATAGATGCAGTAGTACTCTCTAAGACCTGTAAACAGACTTTGATGTGTACAATTGGTGGAGCTCCCCTTTAAAATGAGAAAAAAGAGGCAAGTTCTAATAAACCGGCATTATCCTTTAACTGACTTTAAAAAAATTAACTTCTATTAGTTATAGCAGCCAAGAGAGACATAGAGAGAGGTATATGGCATTAGGTCATAAGCTGGTGTCAGGTCTGCACAAACTGCACCTGGTTGTTAGGACTATGACAGCTTTACAGGGCATGGGATTCCAGCCTAATTACAGGTGGAACCACTGTGAGAGGGGAACACTGGGAAGAGGAAGACGACGACCGTAAGAATAGAGAAGAGGGCAGCCAGTTAGTGTTGCACGGTGTACCAATACCGCAACACCCTGCCGCTAAAAACGCTCCAATATCCCATTTTTTTAGTACCGATACTTTAAGAATGACAGTGTTTTAAAAAGAGCCGTATTTCCCGTATTGCCCGCCGCAAGCAAATCTGCTACGAAAATACATTATAAACGATATATTATACATGATATATGGTCTGATTCTGATACATGATAGAATATGCATCCTGCTTGCCAACCTTTTTGATTTTCCTGCTCGTGTTTTTTAAATTAGTACTTATTAGTACATATTTTTCAGTTGTCTCTAAACAGAGAGCGAGAGAGACTAGCAGACACACACACAAGCAGACAGAGAGAGAGCGAGAGAGAGAGAGAGAGAGAGAGAGAGAGAGAGAGAGAGAGAGAAAAAGTTGATCCTGGAAGTGGAGAAGCATCCTGCAGCACTACACTACGGCCAGTTGCAGGGACACGGGTGGGGCAACAAAAGACTGAAGAATTCAATGTGTGTAAAAGGTAAGAATGGAGACATAAAACCCAAAATGTGATGGGTCAGCAAACAGTCATATATCAGCCCTGCCTGCCACAAAAGTGCTTAAAAGAAACATCAGAGAAACCCAACGAAAACATGTTGTAGGTACAGACACACAGACAGACATATGTGCAGCTCATCATCAGAATGTGAGAACGTGATTGATGATGACACCTGAAAGTAGGAAGAAAGAGAAACAGATAATGGCAAACACAGAAGGAAACATGGAGGACAAGTCACAAGGGAGAGAGGGGTGTTCATCCTGGGTTCACCATGACAACCCATCGACAGAAAGATGGATGAGGGGGTGGAAAGGAAGTAACAGAGACTGGGCTGCTGTCCGAAGGGCAAAATAGCATAGGATAAGCCTGTACATCCTGTGATTTGTTTGCGAACATGGGACCCCCAACTGTCAAGTCTCCCCTACTTCCTGTATGTGCAGCACTGTACTGAAGATACTGCTAAATCAGGCAATGCGCGGTTAGACTCAAAGCAGGGTTCAGCTACAGCAACGTTTATGTACGTGATTTGATACAACTAAAACTTCCATTGTTGCAACAGTTCAATACTATCAACCCTAACCTTACACCTAGCCCTAATCCTGCACAGAGCCCTGAATTCAACCCCTTCCAACATCTTTGGGATTAATTGGAACACCTACTGTGAGCCAGAATTGGAGCAAATTCCAAAATCTTGAGGAAATCCTGTCCAGAGGAGTGGATGTTGTTTGAACAATTATATTAATATCAAGAGACGCTCAACAATCACACATGGGCGTATTAAGGATGGTTAAACATAACTTGTCAGGATGGGGTCTTTAATGAAAGTATTGGTAAACAACAGACATTTAAAGCACTCCAAATATAGCTAGAGAAACTAGAAACAAGGATACCTGCATTATATAAGTAGCCTCATTGCCATACATTTGGATGGTGGCATGTAACAGGTGCATACCACGAGACAACAGAAAAAAATGATCTAATGGTCTAATTTACCAGCTTTGGGTCAGTGCATCTCCAGCCCACATCCAGAAGTTGACAGAGTGTGATCAACCTCTGAACCAAGTTCTTCCTGTTTTTATCCAACAATGGAGCAATTTCCATAAAATATCTTCCAATGTTTCCTCTTTTACTCTCTGCCTTAAGTGAAGGAAAGTTTCCTAGTCTCATCTCTCAACCCTAAAATGTCTGTTGTCTGAGACTCTCAATTTGTTGACGGCCAAAAACACTGATAAAATTCAAAGAAATTAATTCTGAGGAGAAAATCACAGTATCTTAAATACTGTTGGCAAATGCTGACATACTGCTGGAGGTTAACACACCCATCTAGAGACAGCTGACTGAAGGCAGCTGAACATGTGTTGGATATGTTAAATTATCTGCTTTCCATTAAAAGCAGAATGTTTAAATAGTGTCCACCAAGCACACTAAGTGAAAGTTATAGTCTGTCAAACTATTTCCAGTAGAAACATTTATCAAAGAAGTCCTTTATGTACCCTACCACAAAAAGAATTTACAAAATCTTTTTCATTTTCTTCCCTTGTTTTCTCTTGATCTGAGCCGCTCTGGATTGACAGCTGAGCTGACCTAAATACAAATCACATTGCTATCCCCCTAGTGTCCCATCAGAACCCTTTTCTCTAAACCTGATGTTTTTGGCCTGTTGACAGTAAGTAGCCACACTTGCCACAGCAGCTGCCCTGCTTCAGAAATGCGGTCTTGGAGCAAGAATTTTGTCACAGATCCAGTTCCCTGGAGGGAGCCCAGATCTCATGCAGACTGCTGCTCTGAGCTCTTTATGTCTGGGATAGAAGAGGGAGGTTTCCGGGTCACTGTACATCCAAGTCCCTGCCCAGAGCCCCCCAGGTCGGTTCACTTTCCTGTTCCTAAACTAAAGAAGAGCTTAACTGGGACAACACAGTCAAAGACTGTCATGTTAACTATCAAATAACTTACTAAATAATTTGATCATGATGCACTTTGGTATGAATTTTGACTGAGAGACCTCCTTCCAACTATGGCAGGAAAAAAGGCGCCATGTTGGAGACCTTGTGCAACTCTGTTCGAGAAATACTTGCTGATGGCTATGTTCTGCATAGCCACGTTCTTTTATCGTAAGTATCGAGCTCTTTTTGTCCTTAGGGTAGTAAGCTAAGGAGAACAGCAGGGTTCTGAGCCATACAAGAGACTTTATACAGATATTTTACAAATCAATCTTTTATTGCATTGAGCAATTTAAAACAAATAAATTACATTAAATATATTTAGACTCTGCTTTTTCACTAGTTATACAGTATATTCGGACAGGCTTGATGTTACACAGTATGTCTGTGTGTACGCTGTGGGTATGTTAACATCTCACTGAAGTGACAGGCATGTCACTACATGTAGGTGTCTTTGCGTACTATCAATACCATCTATGATTCTTATCAGCATGAGAGTGATACACTCCTGGTGCGGACTGGGATACAAGCCAAGGTGAACAGACTGTGGTTAAGTGGTCCGTTCCTCCTTTGCTCTCTTCCATCTTTCATGGCTTTTTCATTTCGGAGTCCTTTATCGCTATGCCAAGCAGGCTCCTCGCTCCCGCATTTTTAATTAAAATCTAAAATGTGCAATAACTCTGGAGACTCTGGCCTAGCTGGCAAACAGGTCCATTGGTCTTGTTTCTCCCTTCAAGCCTTTGTTGTTTATTTCATCAAAGCCTTCCATCAAGCCTTTCTATTTGTCCAATTCTCTTCACTTCACTGCATAAATGCTTTGACATAAGCCACACGGGGTACACAGATTTACCAAAGGTACACCTATGTAGAAAAGCTCTACAGCAAGCAAATGAACTCTCAATCTATAGCCTAATCCATTCAAGGACCCTGAGAAAAATCCAATCCTTAAAGTCAGTCTTCTTGACTTCCCATGACTCCCTGAAGACAAAAGGCTGATTGTGTAGACAGTGCTTTAGTTCAGTCACCTGGGTGCAGCTGCGTAGTGTTCTCACACATTTCCAGAGCCACAATAAAATAAACTCAATCTCCCCTTTGGAATTACCCACAAGCCATATGTTTTCATACCTGGGAAAGTCAAATATATAGCAGGTTGTCATGTTTAACTGTGCAGTAGTTGTGATGTTCCAATCTGTCTGTAGAATTTCTGGGTAAGATTAAAACATGAGCAGGTAATAGTGGAGCCTGATATTTAAATTATAGGGCACAAACCTTGCTGCAAATTTCCCTGAGTGTTTTATAGTGAGGGTGGACCACCTCGCCTGGAATAAAGCCTCTGCTAAACTCAGAGGAAATGATCACACTTCAAAAAAAAACAAAACATTAACCTTCAGGGAAAACAAGCAGAGGTGCTACATCAGGTTGAAGAAGTCATATAAAGCCATATATTAAATGAGAGAGGACACTGTTTAGACCATCATATAGTAGCATGAGACACATTAGGACCTCTGCTAAAAAAAAATCCTGAGAAGTAAACGTAGGCTGATGTATAAACATACTCTCAACATCGCATGAGTATCTTCCAGGGCTTTGAGTCACTGATTAACTGTACTTGTGAAATGACCCCTGCTTTTTTCAGTATGGCTTTAATTGTTCTTGAAACAAGGGTGTCAGCTGCCCTGTGGATGATTGGCATTGATGTTTTGTAAGTGGACAGCATGGCTAAAAACTGAAGCATTCACTACTCTGCATTTTGCCCTTATCATTCTATCATTATCTCGTCACATATCAAGAAGGTGAGGAGGGAGGAGGCAGCCAGGTAGGAGCTTGTGCCGGTTAGGAATTCCAGTCGATTCCGGGCCTCCTCCTTGCACAAACAGTGGGAAAAAAGCTCAAAGTTTTCCGTGAGGCCTAGGCTCATTCACTGAAGGAGCACTGGGGGGGAGCACACTGAGCACAGTTATCCCACATGCCACCCAGCCCGAGGAGCATTCCACAAGACTGTCTGCTCGCCCATCATTAAGCAAGACCACCTGCTGGCAAATCAGGACCCCCATCATGTTCTCAGCGAGCCTGGCTAACCCCATTACCAGTGAGCCCCCAGACTAGTGTATGTACATATCATAAAGAGCCAGTGGTATGATGAGCAGTAAAATGCTGCTCATTAACATCCCACAAGGTCCTAGCTCCACTCAGTATTATGTATTTAAATAGATGCAGCACAAAGGGACAAAGAAAGGATCTATGATGCAGCTGTTGGATGACTATGCACTGACTTCTGACTGGCTCATCTCTCCTCTTCTAAAAAGAGACAGATAAAAAAGGGAAGAAGAGGAAGCGATCAAGACAGGAAGAAACAACCCTTTGTTGCTGTTCTTCGTCAGGGCCTTGAGGGAAGGACTCTGGCATCAAGTCATCAAGAGCTGAAACAAAAGCAGCTGATAAACAGAGCAAGACAGATAAGATCTCCCTGTACGCTCAACACTTCTCCATCAAGAGGGCTTCATCTCTTCCAAACCCCCAACACCTCCGCCTTCTCTCTTTGTTCTCATTTACACAGCACTGGAAAAAACAAAATGGAAATGACAATAAACAGCAAATATTTTATCTTCTCAACTATTTAGAAAATCTGGAGGACAAGGCATTCTGTTGAGCCCTGAATTGCCCCCTTCATCCACTTTTATAAAACCAGGACTTGCAGCAAATATCTCTGTTTGATTCTGACACATTATCTGTCAACTTTCTGCACAGCACAATTGACTATGGTAACATTTCACTGAATGGTAGCTGGAGGACCAAACAAAGGAAGAGATTCTGTGCCAAAGGCCCTCTGCTTATCGGTCCAAACGAGGTATAAATTCAACAATGCAGATGTGGTACAGTGCAGTTACACTTTTTTTGCTATAAGGCATCAGGAAACAAAAAAGGGGGCATTCTTTTGCACAGTACATATGGTGTACAGCATTTTAAGAGCTGGTCGGCATTGCAAGTGTTTACTGAGATCTTGTAAACAGTCCTCCGGGGAGGGCCGCTCTCTGGCAGATGAAAGCCTGTAGTCAAGTGATCACACACGGACTGAGTGGCCCTGAAGTGCCACCGCCCAGTGCGGAGCACAGGAGTAGAAAGAGTGTGAAACATAATGCCTGAAGGCATCTATCTTCACGCAGCACTGATCCAAACTCTAACAAATATGCCATAGCAAAGACAACATCCCTCACGTTCCACGTCCTCACATGTACAAAGAATTCCTCTGTTTTTCTTTCGTTCTACATCACTCATCTTATTTTCCTTCGTGTCTGTGTCCTTCTCAAAACTCTTGGTGGTAAGGAGCTAATACAAAGCCTTTTTTCTTCCACCTCAGACAATGTGCCTCCCCACCTAGCTCTCTGCCAGGCATTCCTGAGTCTATCCTAGCTATTGAAAATGTCAAGAATGAGGAGAAAGCAGAGGAGGGTACAATGAGTACTGCGGCAGGTAGAGTCTTGTCCCACTGCACTAACATCCCACAGTCTCCGAGGGTAGTGGTTGGGATCTGACTTGACTCTCTTAATTAAAACTCTGCATTGGAACAAGCCTCAAAGCTCATTCTCTACCGGATGGAGGCATGCCAGTTAATTATCGGGGCCAATTTCACTCCCCAAAAAACAAATACAGATTTCATGGTGGGGCTGAACCTGATCATTGTCCCAGGATATTACTTATTGGACGGCCAGTGCAAAAGAAGATCAAGAGCCTTCCTAGGAAAATGTTCTTTCAGGCGTCTTAAAGCACGATTTCTGTCTAACTTTTGCCTGATGACTTCTTGAAGTATTTCCTTACAGTTACTCCTCTGTCTGTAAGGTGATATGAGAAAATCAGGTTATGTGAAGTAAACCCTCTTCAAATACAAAGACCCGAAACAAAAAGGGCACAATCTAGACAGTTTGTCAGAGCCAAGAAACTCCCCTCTCTACAACAGGAGTCCAAAAAGAAGAAAAGGGGGCTGAATAAAAAGGTTAGCAGTGCAGTGCTTCGTGCCTGGACAGACAAACAGAAGAAGTTTTATATGTGTGCCAAATGCAACTTAACACAGCAAACAAGCTCATTCCATTGGAACATCCTGCCACCCAGAACTGTTCTGAGGAAAGTACCCAAAATATAGACCCTACAACTCTGAAACAGTGATTGCCCCAAAAAGCCTTCAGGTGATTTATTTCCGCCTGGTGCTCCCACCTGGTCTAAGAGATTCAAACTTTGAACAGCTGCCAACATTGTCAAGCACCAGTAAAAGTTGCACAGAAGCAAGCTCACTGCTCACTGACATGGGGGCACAGGCTGCTACAGTCTCACAGTCACGGTAGATGCTGAGATTTATTAGTCACGGCTGCATGGTTCGTCTCATACGAGCCTGACAAATTACTTCCCAACCAAATAACGGCTCAGAGGACTAAAAGTGTTTAATTAACTCTTTTCATGCTGAAGTTATTTTTTCGCAAATCAATAGAATCAACAACAACAATATTTAAAACACGTCACTCATCACTACTTAATTCAAAAGCTCCTTGAAAACTATTTTTAAAGCATTTTCGTGTGTGGGCAAGTTTGATCTGCCATTGCCTGCTTCTGCTGTTGCAGGCTTTGTCTCTGTGTAGTTAAAGAGTAATTGTGTGTGTGTGTGTGTGTGTGTGTGTGTGTGTATANGGGGGGGGGGGGTTAAGTTAAAATGGTGGGAACATGTGAGTCACTTGTAAAAAAGTGTGGGAACCTGTGTTGCCCTGTAGAGCTCCTAGACATCATGTCTTATGTGTATGTAAGTGTTTCACCTGTGACTAAAATGGCAAAGCTACAAAGTGCAAAGGTCAGTACCAACCACTCAACCGGTGTCCTTAAGGTGTGACACACCCACCTCAAGGCTACGTTAGGAAAGGCTGGAGCTTCACCATGGCAACAAAGCTCCCAAAATGACTCAGGTGTCCTTGTTTCATGGAGTTCTGGGAAACTTTGACGCTGTGAGCCTGAGGCTATGTAATTTCAGCAGCCATCGGTGTATGAAATCCTTGCTGCTTTAAGTGATTTACAAGTCAAACCACAGTCTTCAAACCACAGCATGGATCCTACACTGAATTGCTCACAGGTAACACACAATATCGAAAATAAGTCACAGCAAACTGACTCATTAAATAGCAATTATAAGCCCTGTTAAACTTACAAATGAACTCCCATACATGATTATCATTGTTAGATTTTTTTTAGACAGCATGTACTTTATATTCCATCCCACAAAGGACATAGGTCTCATTCCAATCACAACAAACCAGCAGCTTACCTTCCACGCAGTGCTCCACGTCCTCCAGGTTGCGCAGGGTAATCCTCATCAGACTTGAGTTGAGCATGAGTTCGTTCTTGTGTTCTGGCCCCATGGACTCCGAGGCAGGGTTGAGAAAGAATATGCGAGTGTCACCCGTGGCTACCTGGTTGTCGCAGATCCCAGGGTTGCCAAAGCCGCCGATCATCAGCTTGTTGCCGCCATCCAGGAGAATTTCGTGGTTGACATTGGACTTCCCTTTCAAGTAGCGCCACACCCTGACCTTTAGCCGAACGACAACAAAAGACAGCACACGTTTTACATCATATTTTAATTATTTTAATTTATTATTATTTAATTAATAAGTATGCACAGGGGTGCTGTTAGAGATGTGGGGCCCCTGTTCAGCTCTGGGCCATCTGAATCAGGGTTCCCTCAGTGCCCCCCGGCCCCCGAGCATGCATGTTTTTGTGATGACAGGCTTTTGTTTCTCTGACTTAATGTTCAAATCTTTACCTGTGCTACCAAAACATCCACTGACATTGCATGTAATAACAGTAATTCTTAGGTGATTATTTCTAATGGAATAAATCTCATACAAAAGATCCAAATACAACGTTTGTCTAGCCACTTGATGTATCTAAAACACTACGTGCACCTATAGATAGTCCATCACAAGTGCAGCAAAGGCTGCTTTATGACCAGTCATGGGAAAGCTCGCCCCTTCCGCTACATGTCAGCTGTCTTGACTCATTTCAGCATTTGGTGGTGGTTTCTGTTTCCAGAATCAGAGCCGTGCGCCTATAATCTACTCCACTCATTCAGCAGGATACAGGAAGCAAGTGGGTACTGAGGAGAAGAGCAGCGAGAGAGCTGACCAAACACAACTTGTTTATTTTGACAGATTATAGAGTGGTCTACCACAAGTGCACGATGGTGCAAAAGTTTCACAATGAATGGTCATGGAATGAGGAGGGAGGGAGGCTGCTTCCTGACTCAAGATTTGCTTATTTGTGGAACCGTTTTTGTGTTTTTTTTGTGCTATTATGTAGTCTATTAGTCAGAGACTTAATGTTCCTGTGACATGAAGAGAGTTGGAAAACGCACAGTTTCAGGTATATCACACACAGGTTTCACACGAGTGACTAATGACAATGTAAGGCATAACCACACATCTTTATTGCTTCGGGCACACCTTGCAGCACTTGTCAGTGCTCTCTACTGAGAAAAAATTATCTTACAATCTAATAACAGCAGGCTAAAAATCACTATACTATTTTGGGTGCTTTAAGTGCTTCTTATTGCATTTTATGTACTTTTTAATGTACATCACTTTTATAGCCACAAGTCTCCAATCTTTAGTTTGGGATAAAAGTGGGGGCATTTGCCAGCAATACCACGGAATAAATCATGATTCAGAAAATCATCTTTGCAGCCACTGGCAAATGAACTTACATGTTTTCGACATTTATTACTAGAGCTACGGCAAGGGGCCGGTGAGAGGCCAGTCTCCTAGTGCAGCATGTTTGGAATGATTACATGGTCGGTTAGGCCTCCCTTGTAGCTATGTAATTGGTAAGTGGAAATAAAAAAAAACAACACCATCTATCTATTTCTGAAGGCAAAGTAGATTCACTCTCAGTGTCCATGTAACCGCTGCCAAATGCCTCTGGATGAATGAGTTTGTGTAATGTTTTTCAGGAAAGCTGTTGATGTCTTTGAGAGAGTTGGAACACAAATTTGGTGGTAATGGCTTCCATCAAGTGATAATGTGTCTTAAAAGTCCACATAAAACCTATAGCTTTCGTGCAAGAAGCAGGTGTCTCTTCCTTGAAGCAGTGCACCCCTGCGGATACTTCACTTGATCGTGGCAGAAACCACATTAAAGCACTTACCTTGCAAGAATAGGTATTATGCACCGGGTCCATGTTAATTATTTCGTCCACGGTGCCGGTCAAAACTATGTTGGCCTCCTCTTCCCTGTCCTCCAAGTCTTTCTCCGGGCAACTTGCGGCGCACCGCTGCCACAGAGCCACGAGCAGCCCCGCCATAAGCAGCGCTGTCCGGCTGGCCCGGAGTGTCCGCTGGGAGACCATGACCACCTCACGGATGTAACCCAAAAAGTTAACTTTCCTAAAATTAAATTTTACCGCCCAGAGCGTCCTAGAACAAACTCCAACCTCCTTCGAATGCGTTTAAAATTTGCACCGAGCCTCCTTTCCACAACTTCTCTACGGACTACCAGTGTCTCTTTCACTCTGCAGCCCTGTTCCCTGCATCTGCAGCCCGACTTAAAAATCCCTCTCTGCCGCCGCCGGCTGGGAGACCAGGAGGGAAGAGAGGAGGAAGGAGGAGGAAGGGGCAGGGATCTCTCTCTCTCTCTCTCTCTCTCCAGGAATGCAACTGCACTTTTCTCTCCCCTCTCTCTCTCTCTCTCTCTCTCTCTCTCTCTCTCTCTCTCTCTCTCACACACACACACACACACACACACACACACACACACTCACAGTGACGCTCCTGGATTTGCATGCGATCTGAATTGCTGATCCTACAAGTGAGGGTGGTAGTGGGGGGCCAGGAGGGCTGGAGGGCTGCGCGCTGGGATGCCTGTAGAAAGTGGCTGTCCAACGCTGCCCCCAGTCGGACAGACAGTGTCTTTACCTCCGGTCCCCATCAGCAGCAACCCCCAGACCTCGCACATGCACAAAGCAGGGGCAGGCGGGGATCCCATATAATAGCCTCCATGAAGATTCATAGCAGTATGGATTGCAGCATACATTTTACATTAATTCGATGGGTCCCCAGTGTGCAGGATGTCATAACAGACAAAGCATAAAGCACAGTTAGAGATTTACTTGAAGGACATCACATCAAGGAACACAACAAGCCACCTTTAAGCTTATAGTTTTAGTAATTATAGTAATTTATAGCAATTTGTCACATTCAACAAATAGTAATATATTGGTAGTGATCACATATTGCTCCACTTTCCCTCATTTTTGAAGTTATAGTTCCAAGTGACCTTGTCCTGTATGGAGTCTTTCACCGATAAAACATGACCAATAATTATTGTTGTCTGTCACGGTGATTAAATTGTTAAGTTAAGTTGAGTGAATCCCTTTTTTTAAAATTCTTTTCCCCATGTGGATCCTCTTCTGTGCTTTATGGGGGTTGTTGGACCCCACTAGTGAACCACTGTGTACAGTCAAGTCCCTGTGTCTTTTATGATTCACTACTTAAATATGTTTATTGATGAAATACAAGGCAGCAAGGAATGAGTGATGAGTACTACAATATTTTTTGGTCAGTGTAATCAATTATTAGATGCTGCTCACCAGACTGACGAACCCACAGGGAATCATCACCCAACTCTGCCGTTCCCCTTAGCTCAACACAGCGTTTTACCATCTTTCAGCTGATTGTTTTGGTTTTACAGCCGGCCACTACTTTTTTGGTTCACTCTCACCACTCTCATCACGACTAAGGAATGAATGATAATGTGCTACTGCGTTTCTGATGGATGTGTAAATAGGCAACTGTTTGCTGACACGTTGGCCATAACAACTTAATAAGGCAATATTTATAAGGCAATAATATGTCTATGTTAAGTTTAGAGCTTGTTTCGCTGCCCCCAAGTGGCCCAAAAATAAATGAATGCAACTTTCACTTAGCATTGCATACTGTAACATTTAGACTTCCTTAGATCTAGGAACTAAATCGGATCCTTGAAAATGTTCCTGAAGGTGACTATGCTGTTAAAAACCTGTCTCCTCAATATCAATGTGATATGATTTGCTAGAAGATAGCACTGGTATAGAACAACTAAGTATACCGTGGTCCATAGTTTTAATCTCTTCAAATCTTTATCAAATGCAGATCTTCGATTTTAAGTATTAACTTTGGGGAAACATTTTGAAAGCTATAGGCTGTAGAGTTATGACAACTGTGTACACCCAATGTAAAACTACCTCAGTGATTGAAAATCCATATAAAACAGAACTCTACAGCTGAATAGGCAGATGCTAAACTCAAGCTATGTCATATATCATTAAAGATTCCCCTTATATCGTAAAACTTCCCATGTTTAAATGTGTAAATGGTACCATGTGGCTATTTTGTTAGAGCTCCTATTTAAGAACAGACAGTTTGTAAATTTCCACTCCTCAAAAGCTGTAATTTTAACTACCCTTCTATTCCTGGGGAAATGACAGGCTTGGTTATGCACAGTTGCTAGAGAGGATATTTGCAGAAATTTGTTCAAGTAGACAACTGTCTTTTGAATGAAAAATGATAGTTTGTCAGTGCTTTTCATGTTCTTTATACAGATGTGTTATATGCAGGCACAGTTATATCAGTACTATTCAAACACAAATCATCTCTCAAATCAACAAATGACATCATCTGTAATATCATCAGGCCTGGAGCAGCTCCACTGAAAGTAAACAGCAGAGTGACTTTGTGGTTTTAAATAACGTTTTCATTGGCTTCCACATCTAAATGAGCTTCATTTTATAGCAGTAATGACTAGTTTGAACAAGAGTACACCCAAATTCAAAACCATTTCCCCTGCATGTTGGTATGTATTATAAATTATTCTTAATGTAGCTGTATGTTGGTGTCAGACATGAATCACTGCTGTCATTTTTGGACCAAACCAGCTCTTCCTTTGTTTCTGGTTTTAGTAAACAGCAAAGAGTGTAAATTAAAACTTTAGTGTTTTAGGGTACAAGCATTCAGTGGCATTTCCTTCTCAACACACTAATTACAGTATAATACACAAAGATCAAATACATGTCCCAAACAGCAGACAGACAAAGTTAGTGACTAGCTGGTGAACATCATAAAGAATCATTTCCTTCAGGAGTTGGTGGAGACCAAAACAGAGCTCAATTCAATTCAATTCAGTTTTATTTATATATAACGCCAAATCATAACAAAGTTATCTCAGGGCACTTTTTCATATAGAGTAGCAAATGAATACTAATGTTGTTCCATGTCTGCTGGAAGTGTAAGGCAGTTGTTTGGTAACACATTCACCACAACAACTTGATAAGGTTATACAGTATGGCAAAATGAGTTTACAGCTTGTTCCACTACCCCCCAGTGGCCAAAAAGAAAATCGGTTAACGTGAAATGTGTTGTTGGTTCCATTAACTATTTTATCTCACCTCTAAATTAAGAAAATCTTTTTAGAGACATGTGATGACAGTTGAAACTTTGCAACAGTGATTTGTACTGCTCTTAGGTAGAGTCCCACACAAGATTGATTAATTTGTGAAGGAATTAACCTTCTATGGCATGAATTTTTATTTTTTGGGGAAAAAAATATTTCAGCCCATTTTTCGGGAGCTTGGGTGTCCCTGATAATATATGTATCATAAAATGTGTCCTAAGTCATAAATGAATTTGAAGTACCCGAACGATGTAAACGTTGTGTCAAATGTAGTGTGCAAAAAATCCCTGCCCCTAATTTTCTGTATCAGGGAAAAGTCCTTGAGACAAACATCGAGCACCACAGAACACGATAACTGGAACATTGGATCTCTCATAATGTAAGATTTACCATAGAGGACATGAGCAATCACGTCCCCCCACTTCTAGTTTGTCTAGTATTTCCTGAGAGCCCTCCTCCTCCCATAAATATTTCAACACAAAAGCCTCAAGAAAGTAAACAAGCTTTAACAAGTATTTGGCTGAAAGAACACATTTCATAGGCTCTTTTGTGAATCAAAGTGTTAGCAGATGCAATTGCAGTAGGAGATAAAGAGGACCTGGGGAGCAAAGACTTTACCTTTTTTACTTTTTTTTACTGGCTGACATGGTGTACTGAAAAAGGTTTTGTATTACTTTGCTTGGACTTTTGTCACCTATGTCAATTTTATGCTCTGCCTTTTTAAAATCACAGATAAGAAAGACTATGTTAGTTGGTTAAGAGTCACTTGATGACTGTGCAGTCTTTTAACAACACCTTTTTACAGTCTGAGCAAAACTAGTTGGTCTATTTTAAATCATATTTGGCAAGAGAAGGGTAACATTTGAAAATGTCAAATATCAGCATGAAATACTGGTTCTCAGCAGTGTCATACTGGTCTTGGCCTTAAAAATCTCACAGTAATCTTTTCACAGTTATGATGGTGATGGATGCAGATGGAGTCTTTTATTATAATCTATTTTGATAAGTTATACTTATGTTGATGGCTTACACAGTGCAGCTGGAAAGAGTTGACTCTGTATTCAGACGTGTGTCATTGGAAAGAAAGAGGTGTAACCCGAGATGCAACATCAGCAGCCAAATTGTATGCAAAGCCCAGGGGCTGCATTTCACCAAGAAGCAGCTGCATTGCTGCACCCCTGTGTATCGCTGCATCATGGTCAGTCAGAGAATCACTGTGCAGTGCAGTATCGAAAACCAATCCAACCTTTGGGCCTGTGTTCAAGTCATGTAAGTGATATCTTACAGTACATGCCACATAAATAATGCACCTCTCCTGCTAAAGTTATTCAGCGTCTTGGCATTCAGTGTTGTGCTCTGTTTCAACATCCTTTATCCAGATAGCGTCTGTTCATTTCCTCTGCTTGGTATGTACTGTCATGTTTTACATTGCTCTTATAGATAATGTGCTGGCACACTCCCACTTAGCATTACCCAACATGCAACACAAATACACAAAGTACACACATGCACTGAGACATTCCAGCATTATCAAACGAGGCTGCTGTAGCTCTTTTGGTTTTCCAGAGGACAGGCCCAGTCCCCTTTATCTGGTATCAGCATGAGAACAGAGGAGCGAGCCTTGCCTGCCAAACATCTATCTGCCTCAGACCACAGACGTAGTGTCCAGTTTCCTGCAGTACAGCCTGCCCTCTCTCTGCTCCCTGTCTCCCTTTGTGACAGACCTGGCTGTAGATGAATTCATCTGGTGATGTGCTTACCTTGTGAAATGCAAGTCATTATGGCTGTGTTTGTTGCTTGTATATTTGTATGCATGCATGAATCCATACACAGATCTCTATGTGAGTAATAGCAGAATGATGCAAGAGATTAGACGCATCAGTGAACTCCACGTTGCAGCCTAGACCAAGTTGTTTCCAAACTACTGTACATTGTGTCAAAGACAGTGCTTAATTGTTTTAGGGGTGGAGGATCTAATTTCATGTCTGGATTTGGATTTGCTTCAAATTTGCAGTGAACATATAACATCCTCCCTGCATGCAGAGATACCTTTGCATGTGTATCATATTTAAGTCAGTAAACTAACAAACTATAACCAGCTGTTATCATTATTACAAAACAACTTCAATTTACATTGTCATAAGCATAAATAGTACAGAGACACCATTTTTAAAAATAAGTTACTTTTACTTTACTGAAAGAGAATAAGCATTGCTTCCTTTCAGTATGCATTATTTGTCAAAAATAAATAAATTAAATCATTGTCCCTCTAAAGGACCCCTGGAGTAAGCCGTTAACCTGAACCAGAATAACCTGAAGCCAACACTGGACCTGGTTTCCCAATCTGGCACCCCTTTCATGTTAAAGCAAGGACCCGGGAAACATGTTTTCTATTGGTTTGAATGGGTCAACACAGATTACCTGACCTGGCTTCACAACTGCTGCTCCAAACCTTGGTCTGAACTATAATGACAATGACTATACCAGGTTTTAGGCCCCTAGGTCATGAAACCCGCTCTTCTCATTTGCAAAGATACTTAACATAAACATGATGTGAAGTTTAAGTTCAGTCAGAACAGACACCACATGTGAACAATAATGTAGGAGCAACATTTAATAAAACCTTTTAATCATTTAATATTGACCCTGTCATTTCAATCGATTTATAGGAGTAGAACCCTTTAAATAGCGGGGTGGTGAAGAAGCGAAGTAGCATACAACAGAAGAGAGACGAAACAGGTAAGGTATAGTATAAATATCCTTCAGCTAAGATGATCATTGGACGACAGGAAAGCCCGCAATAATTATGGCTTACCAGTAATGTGTTTATGGAACTCCAGTTGCAGACCAAGGCCTTGGTTGAACATAAATGACCAGGGATTTTTCCCAATACCAACAGCCTGACATGAATGGTCAAACACTGGCTGAACACATGTTCACTGTCAGGCATCATACACAGAGTTTGTGTGTGAAAGTTCTATACAAAGAAGAGCAGGGAGGTCAGTGCTTTGCCAGTGAAATTGTAAATATGCAGGACATGCTTGAAGCCTTCCCCAGTTTTGAAACAGAGAAATGAGAGTACAGTCTGAATAGCTCTGGAATCTGTATTGGTTGTTTTTCATGCTAATCATCTTGGAGTAAGAGACAATTGTCAGGTGGTTTTACTTCTGTCTTTATTATTCTTGCCATAAGGGCAGACATTTACATTTGCTTATGTGTCTGAGAAACTGTAGGAATTTCAGCAGGTCCTTGTTGAACTGCCATATATGAAATGCCTGTAGCAGCTCACTGCATTTGCAATTTTGTGTTCCTGCACAATTCAAATCAATTTTGGAGCTATTAAACCATCTGGTAATATGTTTATTGAAAGTTGATTGGTTTTCCAAAAAGGTACATTGTGTCATTCACAACATTAGATTGTTTTGTTTTAGGCATTGCATATTGTTTGCTGGACTTACTTGGATTAATTGCAGATGTGTTTAATTCTGCTGTTTAGGATTTATATTAGGCATTGATGCAACTAGTGCTAAATTTTTTTTATGTCTATCCCGTGGAAAAGAAAAGTCTAAAGTACTGAAAATATAGAACATTTTATTTCCAAAATGACATCTATAGTCTCTCCATACTGTATGCGTATACACTAGCTATATGGAAAGTTTAGGGTAAAATGTGGTGCCACATTATATTCCTCCAATTGCAGCACCACTTTCCTAATACAAACAGCAGAGGTAGAAGAGCTGCAGCAAACAGACTGTGTTTAGCTGTCTAACAGTGCCAGATGGCCCTCTGCTTTGTGGCGTCAAGTCTAAACAGGAGAGGTGGTTTCACACCTGGTTTTATCCCTGTGCATTTAACTGGAATGTCAGATAGTTCAATGCCCCGTGGAGCCTCTCCCATTTCTGTTTTCTCTCTCCAGCTTTCTCTTTTAGTCAGAAAGTCTGCAGTTTGAGGCTTTGAGCAGAGCTGCACTGTTTCTTGTTGGTGTCAGCGGAATGAACAAACAGGTAAAAACTCACCAAGTGTTTCCAATTTCCAAGTGTTTTATATTTCCAATATAAATGCTAGCCTTATGGTCCTTGAGGTTTTCCACCATCATTAGTATCTGTCTTATCGGAATGGATTGCCATAGATAAGGTTGAGTGGAGACAAGATAAAGGAGTGTCAGTGAGGAACACCATGCAGACTCTCTGCCTTAATATAGATAGGGACACAGATAAAGTACCCTCACTTCGTCATGTCACACATGGTGCCTGTATTGCCTCCTGGAGTGGATTTAGTGTGTAATGTTTCCACACAAGCACATGATAAGTTGAAAAAAGTCAGCATCAAGGTCATGTGGAATTTTCAAAACGCATGGAAATCACAAAAATCCCCCAAGTTCGGCTTACCAAATGTTAATTTCAAATGCAATGTGTCAGTATAAGTTTCCTGTAAATCATTACGTTTAAAACCAGCTGTGAACTGTTTACTGGCCATATTGCCTGCAGGGCAGCAGTGAATGATAGCGAGCCAGCTTCCATTACTATTAGTTGCTTACGAAACCTCTCCATCCATCTGCTCCTGCTCCCGCCCAGCTCCTGCTCTTTTATGCAGAGTGGCCACAATTTACCGATGGCCATTTTGTCTAATGGATACCATTCATTCATTCCCAGCTTGCTCCTTGGCAGGCGCTCGCCAGAGTCCATTAGGAAATGAGTCCACTCTAAACGCCCACAACCACGCCACTGCAGATGAATGGCAAGATCAAAACCTGTCTGGCTCCAAGTGATTTAGTCGCTACTGTTGAACTGATTTTGTATTCTGTACCTGCTGGCTACTTCGGTTGCTAGATGTGTAATGAGATACATTTTGATGTGAAATTGACTACTCCAATTCACCAGTAATGCACTATGTCATCTCCTCTCTATTTGACATACTGAATCTCATCATAACAACAGCACTACCTATAGGTAGAGAGTGGTCTGTAATAGAGACAATGATTAATGCCTCTGTAGAAACTCCAGCACATATTTAAACCAGAGGGACCAGTGTTCACTGTTATGCTCTCGGACTTTTTGATGTACAGGAACACAGTGTCAAAGAGGATCCTCATTTCCATAAGCTGGCCTCTGATATCCCCTGCAATAGTGTTTGATCTATGTGTCTCACCAAGGGAAAGAAACACGATCAATAGGTTGACTCTGTGCTGTGGGTGCATGTGTGTGTGTGTCTGTAGCCGCCCTTCCTAAGTCAAGGAGCTGAGCACTGTGCCAGAAGACAAACTAAGCACTGTGACAAGAAAGTGCAGCATCATCGTGGCTTTCTCTTCTGCAGACTTAGTTCGACCCAAAATGGCTGTCCAGTTGCATTAGCTAATTGCTTGCGCCATTGTCTCTGTGCCACTTCGCACTTTTTCATCTGACCAGCTATGCTGATTCAGTTCAGCCAGGTGGTCTATTCATTTTATTCTACTGTGTTTTATTTAACACTGTGTGTTAAATTTGGATACACCTGTATCAATCAAAAGGATATGTACGATTATTAATTAAGTCATTATGAATCTTCACAGATTCACAGATCAGTGATCCTCTCCTCTTCTACCAAACATCCAACACTGTGCATAGACTTGCTGTTGGTACCATTTTTGCTTGACTTCATGGTACTACTATAGCTATCGCTAAAAATTGATGCATCATGTTCTGGTTGGGC
Organism: Maccullochella peelii; assembly: GCA_002120245.1. Taxonomy (NCBI): domain Eukaryota; kingdom Metazoa; phylum Chordata; class Actinopteri; order Centrarchiformes; family Percichthyidae; genus Maccullochella; species Maccullochella peelii. The sequence continues at coordinate 235,315 of LKNJ01000942.1, forward strand.
TTCTTGCTGCATTCACAAATGTCTGCAGAATGGGAAATCTCTTATTCCGACTTGGGAGCCCTCATGTATTATTCCAAGATGGTTACCTTCATTGTTTTTCTTAGTCACACCATAAAGTATATGCCTAAATTAGCTTTTATTTTATTTTTTTACTATGTCACATATTTAGTAACAGTGTATCAGTGTTAATATCAGATTTTATTTCGATGTAACTGCCACCCATGGTGGCTAAAATCACTTTGCTACAGGTTTATTAACGCTTCTGTAGTTTTTTGCTAAGTGTATCCTATCATAGCTATGAGGAATTCTTGAGGCCAAATTGAACTGAACTGAACGATATGGCATGAATGCAGAATTAGCATGGGGAAAAAAATTTGCCATTATGCTAACTAGTGAAAGATCACCCATCTACACTTTTATTTTATAGCTTATTGAGGTTGAGATCTGTTGGTCAAAACCTGGAAAACATAAAAAATTAAAGTACAAATATTCCATTTGACTACATGTTTCCTGCACTATTAGCTCTAAGCTAATATCCACGACCATGGCTAGTGGAAAGCATTATTCTTTTTAGCTATGGCTATGCTATTTTTTTTTAACTGACTAGCTAATATCCTTCAAACTAAATTTAGTATTCCCTTCAAACCAAAATAAACAATCAGATATGTGACTTTCAGGTATAGTTATCACCTATAGTCACCTAAATTGTAGCCAAATCAAAATGGTAGGCCTACCATCACCAACCTTTGCCTTCAATGTAGCCTTATTGGAAGTGCCATACTGAACACGTCCACAGATGTGTTGCCTGTGCAGGTGGGTAGATGCATTCAGGCCAGGATACAGTGCTGGGCTGTGGCCAGGTAGGGGATGAGAGCCGCCCCCAGCATCTAGAAGCAGATGTTACCTCATGAATCCTTGCCCAGGAATCTGTGACTCATACCAAATCCCTCCTTCTGCTTAACAAAAATCCCTGAGAACCTGTGGAGGAATGAAATGGAGTAAGGGAAAGAACATAGGGCGGTGGAGGGTAAATCAAGAAGTGCGTGACAGAGGGAGGGAAGGATGAAGGTGGGAAGGATTAACAGATGGATGGATGGTAGATGAATAAGGTGGTTGGAGGAGTAAGTGCAGGAGTAAGCTCACCTTTTCAATTTCCCCACCCTCTCCTGCTTAGACAGAATGACAGGTTCCATCATAGGGAAAATATTTCAAAAGCATGGCTGAGTGAAAAGGCAAAGCAGAAAATAAACAGGAGCGATGGCAGAGGAATCAAAGCCTCGGCCTGATGAAAGTGCTCCCAACATCCTGTCTGTCACTTAGCAGAGGAGGCCGGCTGCCTGTTAGGACAAGAGCCCTTTGTGGCAGTGAGTGTGCATACATTTGTGGTGCTCGAGTGGTTTTACATGTGTGTTGAAGTCAAGTGATTTCATGTGTGTTTCATCTCCCTAAAGCACCCTCCCCCTTTATTTCTCTCTCTCTCTCTCTCTCTCTCTCTCTCTCTCTCTCTCTCTCTCTCTCTCTCTCACACTCTCCAGTGAAAGCACATGTCTAAAACAAAGGTGAGTGTTGCCGATTGAATGAGTCGATGTCTCATCAGTGAAATATGTCTGGCTTGGCCAGGCCTGAGAGAGGGAGAGGGGCCCTTGGGTGCAAAAGTAGGGATCTGCTCCCTTTCCCAGTGTTGTTACATTTCATTACCCACCCACACACGCCATCACCCTCTCATTTTCTCCATGTAAAGTGCTATAAGGCTCCCGGGATCTCTTTTTGCTTCTCCTCCCTCTGCAAAACCACATCACACACACGCAGTATTACGCTATAACACACACATTTGCACACGTGTGATGCATACACACAGACACACACTGCTGTACGCTGGTTACAGTATCAACCTGATTGGGGTTTAATTAACTTTATATAACTTAAAAACTTTAAAAAAAAAGAACATTTATGACATTTGCCATTAAATTATGTTCCCGCTTTCTTGCAATCGTATGAACTTATACTCACAGAATAATAAAAAAGCTTCATGCCACCTACATGACAACACTAAATAGTTATTCAAAAGCAAAAGAAGACCCATTAATCTGAAATCCTAGGAGAAATACTTTGATTGTTATCTCTTTTTAATCTATGAATTGTTATTTTTTTACTAGAATACATGGGTCATCAGAATGAAAGTTTAAGAATTTATGTCATTTAATACACATTACATATACATTAATTTCCAGAAGTCAGTTTGATTGTGTATGAGTCAAGGTGATTCTAGTCTGCCATTCACTTAGAGCAGCTTCTAACACTCTTGCTGTATACTAAATTAAATAGAGTTCAAATACAGGTTATTTTAAGACTACTTTAAACCAGACACTTGTGCATGGCCTTAATCTTCATATCAAGTGGTAGAAACTTGAGTATCAGTTCTTTACATTGTTGTGTAAGGTTTAGGCTGCATTCAGACCAAATGAGGCACTTCAGCCAAACCCCCAGTCCTCCCACTGATTTAAACGTGGGTAGTGTGTTTAGGCTGCGGCCGTGAGGACCGCGGGGGGTGCTTAAAACGTTAACTTAAAACAGAATCAACTTTTGGAGAAACACATCCAACGTCATGCTGCGGAGGCCAATCACGTAAGCCGACAATCAGACCAGAAGACACCCAGGTGAAGAAAAACTTTGTTTTCCATGTAGCATTGTAGCATTCTGCTGTTTACTGAACAACTGTGAAGACAGAAGAGAGACTGATCGATCGCCACCGTGATGACTGTGCATTAGCTCTTCAACTCTGCCATGGGGGAGTACAAAGACGTTAATATTTCTACTTGTGCTACAATCAGCATGGCCATGTAGTGACACTCCAGCACTGCTGCACAACCAATCACCGCAATGCCTGATTTTGTCTGTGATTGTGGTGGATCATGGTTGAGAAGGTGGCCGGGTAGCTTGAAAGATGGCTGACACTGTCTCAGTAACACCCTGCTCTTCCAAACAGAAAGGCAAACAACTGACAAAATCAGAAACAACAGTAAAACCTTTTATCAAACCAGTCTTCATTATAACCTACATTTTATTTATTGTGAAATTAAACTACTCCCCCTTTTGCATGGGACCTCCTGGAACTTCCCAAAGGACCACTCATGGTCCCCAGACCTCAGGCTGGGAACCACTGGTATACCGGGTCACTAAAAGGGTGAGTGAAATGTTTGTTTGCAGAGGAAACTCTCTATCATACAATGACCTCAACCTAATGATGGTAGACATGTAAAAGACGATGGTAATTATGGTTCATTTTGATAATGAAAATGCATTTGACATTTATGGTTCAATTTCCTACAACTGAAAAATAAGAGCGTATGGGTCTAGTTGGTGTGTTGCACTGTGCTAAATGTCACTGCTCAAACATACATGCAGTCAGATATATTCCACTCAGTAATAATAGCTTATTGTTTACCTGGACAATGTCTCCACCCTGAGGCTGAAAATAATTTACACTGTAACAAAAACAGCCACACATGTATATATTAACTGTATGTAAGCCTAAATTTTATATATACAACCGCCATTATCTCATTTTATACCAGCTTATTGTGTTTCATGTATTTCATGCAGAACCTCATGCAATTTCATGAAGTGTACTTCACTTCATGCATTTTTTAATCCTTTACACTGGACTGGTTCCAGTAACTGAACCAGGTAACAGGGAAATATTTGGTGACCAGGTATCTGCCTTTCTATTACTGTTACACACTGGCCATTACAGTTTTCATTTTATTTTTATAATAGTCTAAATATTATTTTTTCTGTATTATATTTTCCTGTTTGTTTGTTTTTATACTTGTAAGTATTTTTTTTATGGATGACAATGACAGAAGACAGCGAACTAAGAATTTCATTGTACAAAATGAGTCATTTCTCATACATATGACAACGAAACTTTTGACTTGGACTTGACTGCTTGTTAATTGTCATTGTGACTGAATTTGTTGCACTGCCACCACAGTCTGCTTTATGTTGGATGCGATCCCTATGGAGATGATCTCATCTCATCTCCCCCTATGTCTTCTCACGATGACAGTTTTCAAATTCTTCTTCTTCTTCTGCAAACTAAGAATACTACAGGGAAGAACTGTTTGATGTAAAGGAAACTGCCTGACCTCCAAATGCAACATAAAGGTAAAGTAGGCCGAATAGGCCGAAGTAACCTGCTAGGGGGCCCTGGGTTAAAAATAAGCTGCTGTTAACCCCCTATACCTCCTACTCTCTGTGCAATGTGTCCAGTAGTCCTATGATGGAATATTAGATGGCCCCAGGTTTTTGGTAGTGTATTTAGAAATATGCAACATGTAAATACAAAACTAAAATTATGAAGGTCTTAAAACTAGATTTTGGCACATTTTAAAATAGGGCCTCAAGATGGCGTAATAAAGCAGGACCCACCTTAAGCCCCTTATCATGCCAATTCCCAAATTAACTTTGAATTAAACTAGCAGAAATCTGTTGCCACATGGTAAGCTTGGGGCTTCTAGGGCCCCTGGAGTTCTGGTGCCCTGGGGCAGTTGCCCTTTGCCCAATTTGCCCCTTTGGTAATCTTTGAGCTTTGATTATAGACCCTTTTTACAGCAGACATTTTGACATATCATAGCACGTAACTTAAATAATGGCTCTTTTGCATTTAGGTGTCTCAGAAAGCCATGTCAGTGAGCCGATGGAACACCCGATAGCTGGAGTGCAGCTATCATTAATGTTATTAATAACACCTGTGCTTTTCATAATATGACAAGTCTGTATCTCAAAACTGTAACATTACTCGAGGACGTCTGAGCTGCATGCGTACAGCTCTGCGCAGGCTACTCAACGCAACTCAACGCTTGTGAAGTTCGCTGTGTCCTGCTGGAGACGGTCCAACATAGCGCTACCATAGCTTGCTAACATTACCCTATGCTAGCCAGGCAGTCGTACAATGAGAGATTTTCTGCCAGAGCCGAATAGCAATTGAGTGGCCGATATATTAATATAAACACGTAAGTTGTAAAAAGCGACGTTACTATTTTTCTAACGGTTTGCGACATTAACTACATGACTTAACGTTAGCACTACCCTAGCTAACATTAGCTAAACAAAACCAGCATGATACACTCATGAGGCTCTGAACCAGCCTATACCTATACTACTTGGACGTGTCAGTTTTGTGTTAGTGGTGTAGAGGACGCTATCTGTAAGCATAGTGTAATGTCTCTGTTTGGTATATTGCTAATTAGCAAGGTTGACTATTTGTTTCACTAGCTAACCAGACACGTTAGCTAGCTATAACGTCAGTTACATAGACTGTATACTGTATACAGTCTGTGGTCGGCTACAACAACATAGACGTGTGTAAACAACTCAGGACAAATATTATTTATTTCCAAGTAGGGTAGATAGCTATACTTGTTATTATTTTTCTTTGTTGCATTTGTTTTGATAACCCAGAACTTTTTAGTGTGAGAATATCAATTTTATTTGTCTCCTTGTAGATTAGGCCATCCAAATGGTGATCATGTCAGGCACAGCCACTGTGCTGCAACAGTTTGTCAGTGGGCTGAAGAGTCGAAATGAAGACACCAGAGCAAAATCTGCCAAAGATCTGCAGCACTATGTGACTACAGAGCTCAGAGAGGTAACAGCAAAAATAAATATGGACGTAATAGAAACCTGCCATGAGGATATCATTCCAATATTCTGTCGAGTGATCAGTTGTTTACTCTGAATGGATATGAATCCACACTTCAATTTGGTTGTAAATATTACATAACATGTGCAGGGAGCTTAAGACATGTTTTACCTTTCCCAGAGACTGAAGACTTTTTAGACGCCTAGTTTTCTTTTTTTTGCAGTTACCAATTTTGCTTTTCCTATTCACTGATTTTTGTGCCTTCCACAGTTAAGCCAAGATGAGGCCACTACATTCTATGATGAGTTAAACCACCACATATTTGAGCTGGTATCCAGCTCCGATGTGAATGAGAAGAAAGGAGGGATTCTTGCCATTGGTAAGCCATAAACGTTGACATGCCAAATTTTAAAGCTACTTTCAGCTTTTGATTTACTTAAGGTCTGGTGGAATTAGCTTGAGGTAGGTTACTGGATGTACATGAAAATATGTATAATAGAATACACAGTGTATGTGTGAAACAGTATATCACTGTTACTCAATAATTTGTTCCAGTGAGTCTGATTGGAGTCGAGGGAGGCAATGCCACCAGGATCAGCCGCTTTGCCAACTACCTGCGCAACTTGCTTCCGTCCAGCGACCCTGTGGTGATGGAGATGGCCTCTAAAGCCATGGGCCACCTGTCTATGGCAGGGGACACCTTTACTGCTGAGTATGTGGAGTTTGAGGTGAAGAGGGCCCTGGAGTGGCTGGGAGCAGACAGAAATGAAGGCAGACGCCATGCTGCAGTAAGTGACTAGCCGACAGGGGCCAGCAGGGACTGTGTTGTTTGTTGTTGAAATACCAACACTTCTTGGTGGTGTCTATGTGTGGTGGAGATGAGGGCAAAGGACAGTTTGACTCAGGAATTTTTTGTTTTTACTGTATGAAGCAGCACTAGGCACATTTGTGGCTGGTCTAGTAGTGTTGAATTTTGCTAGTAAATGTAATACCAGTGTCTTCTGGGGTGTGGCACTATAACCACTCAACATGGGCTGTGTCTGAAATCATTCACTCATTCACTACTCCCTACTCACTATCTAGGGAGTTCTATGTAGAGGACTATATAGTGAGCTCATTGGCAAAATGAAAAAACACTTTGGGACACTACTCAGGTGGCACTGTTAATTATGTCATTGCTGTCGCAAAATAAAACGTACCGGATCAATGTTTGCTGGTGGACCATCCATAATAAATATGGCATGCATTTTGTGATAAATACATGATATTATACTGAGCGTATTCTCCCAAATTAATGAACGCAAAGAACTTAGTGGCTGTTTGTGTTGTGATGTGCTGCTCCACTCACATTAAATATATTATTTATGCATACTGTCCTCTGGTCTGTCTGCCATTTTTCTCTCAGGGCAATGCATGATGGTATATAGTGCTTGGTTAGTGACCATCGGTTTTCACAATGCATTGTGGGATACTTTGAGTCCACTATATAGGGTATAATAATTCTCACTATACATTCGGACAGCATGGCGAACTAACTATGTAGTGAGCAGTGAATGATTGCGGACACAGCCGTGGTTTTTGTCTCTGTCAACATGCAAACTTAACAGTTTCAAACCTAAATGAAAAATGAACTGCTGTTCCAGCTAACAAACTCACACTGCAGGTATAATGAACAGATGTATGTCCTTGAGCTCGTCAGTTGTTGAACAGTAGATGTGAGTGATTAGTAAAAGCTTCTGTGACACACTTGCACTCTGGCCTTGTTTATCTTATCTGCACTTGTACTCTGATGCAATGAGGAGTCTGTTATGAAAACACTAAGCGCAGGGAAAATTAAAACACTATAAAAATATAGTGAAAAATAGAAACACTGATGAAATCAAATGTATGCTTTTTTTGTGAGGGATTTTCAAGCTTGGGCAGTTTTCAAATATGTGGAATTAGTTTTCAGATAATACAAGAATGAGTGTCAGGATCTGGCCCCCTATATAGTATAATGATCGCTGATATTTGTGGACAGCTATCCATGCTGACTCTGTGCAGACGTTAGCAGGAAGAATGAAAACATTTGAGGACACCAAAATGATTGGCATGGATGCTATTATTAACCTTTTAAAGTTTTGATTTGTCTGTTCGATTATTCCATTTCCTGCCAACAAGCAAGCACAATATTGACATATATTTACTCTGTGAAGAAGTAACCCCAAGAAAGGAAATTAATGACCAGCCATAAAATGATTCTCTTCTTTCTTTCCCAGGTGCTGGTGTTGAGGGAGCTGGCTGTGAGCGCACCTACCTTCTTCTTTCAGCAAGTGCAGCCCTTCTTTGACAACATCTTTTACGCAGTATGGGACCCCAAACAGGCCATCCGAGAAGGGGCTGTATCTGCACTGCGAGCCTGTCTCATCCTCACCACACAGAGGGAAACCAAGGAAATGCAGAAACCACAGTGGTACAAAGTAAGACATTCCACTGTATCGTGGCAAATTACATTTTTGTTCTTAAAGACGTATCTTTCCTCAGTACATGTTATATAAGCCAGAGGAAAACCTATGTCCTTGTAATAGGCAACATGAGTCTTTGTCTTTTCTGTAACAGCAAACCTTTGAGGAGGCAGAGAAAGGCTTCGATGAGACTTTGGCCAAAGAGAAAGGGATGAATCGTGACGACAGGGTCCACGGTGCTCTTCTGATCCTGAATGAGCTGGTTCGCATCAGCAGCATGGAGGGAGAGGTGAGGGCTGAATTCACCGTGGTAACCCTCTCACATCCACAAGCAAAACATTCTTATCACTGTCTTGTCTCTATGACAGCGCATGCGTGAGGAGATGGAGGAGATCACGCAGCAGCAGCTGGTCCATGATAAGTACTGCAAGGAGTTGATGGGATTTGGAACCAAGCCCCGCCACATCACACCCTTCACTAGCTTCCAGTCGGTGCAGCCACAGCAGTCCAATGCCCTCCTGGGCCTGCTGGGCTACAGCACGCCACAGGGCTTCCTCACCTTTGGAGCCACGCCGGTACCTGCCAAGAGCTCGCTGGTGGAGAGTCGATACTGCCGTGAGCTGATGGAGGAGCGATTCGACCAGGTAGATTTTACAAGAACATTGTTAAACTGTTTATGGCTCTGATGGAACAATGGTTAAGTATGTTTTCACTTTTATATTACTTATCAAAAGTATGATTATGAATGAATAGACATCAAACTCTGCAGCTCTACACTTTTATGTGTGTCTTAGCTTAGTGTTTTTGTTTTGTGGCTTGCACACAGATTGTATGTATGTGTTATCTCAATGAAAAAAAATGCATCAATGAAAAAAAGTGTGCCCCAGGGTGGTGAAATCTGTTCACCACTCTTCTCCACCTTGTGTCATTAGCTTGTGTTTTAACAAAGGTTTAGTCAAAATTGAGTTTCACTCCAAAATGAGGGCTAGGGCAATTTGGTTTTGGGTGTGGGGCAGCCCTGCAATAAATGATGCTGTTGAAGTTTAGTGTTCAGTTTTTGGACTACCGGAGAGGTGTTTATTGAACGATGGTGTCTTTTAGATCCATAGTGTTGTTATGTTGGAATGCATCACATTATGAAGAATTCCTGTTATTTTGTCCACTTTTAATATCTGTTTGGGATGATATGATTGTCTGTGACTGCTTCAACAGTGGTTCAGCTCACTGTTAAAACTCACTCTCTGGCTTTTGCCTTAGTCTTGGAACCAGCACTCTGCTTTGGTTGCTAGTACAGGCTGCTAAGCCTTAGATTGCCTACTTAATGCAAAGATGATCTGTGAGTGTGAAAAAAAGTAGTCTAAAGTATTTTTGTCAACAAATTAAAAACAAGAAATGCTGTTTCATTTTACAATTCAATTATTTTTTTTAAGTTTCATCTACACAATAGTCCATAGCTACATTTACACGGACCCTAATATTCCACTAATAATGGGAATAATAGCCCAATCAGAATAAAAATGCCTCATGTAACCGCCTCAATTGGAAGAGACTGGCCCGATCGGGAGGAATTTTCAGTTGGGTAGAGAGGGGTGGTATAAACCTTCTTGATAATCAGTTCAATCGGAAAATCTTAGCGCCTAATAACCATGTAAACGCTTAGTCCGATTGTTTCTCTCTGGAATAAATATATTCTTTCTGCGCATGTTTGCTCCACGTCGGGTAACATTAGGTGACGTGAACGAGTTTCTGGGAGGGACAGAAACACGGTGGCAGCAAAACAAAACTGGCCTGTGGCTGATACAACTTTTTTGTTGGAGACCTTAAAAGATTTATGGATTGAAAGGCTAGAAACGAGTTGTTTAAAAAGATGAAAGAAGCCGACCCCCCCCGCTTCTGTTATATTTCTGTTATATCAGACGTTTCACGGTGGTTGGAACCACTTAGCATATGCCATAAAAGTTATATTTTGATTAAATGCTTTGGAGCATGTAAACCCGCATCTTATTGGATCACTTTATTTAGTGTCCATGTAAACAGTTGAGTTTGAATCTCTAATAAGAATGATTTCTATCAGGTTGAATGAAAATACTGCTACTCAGCTCCCACAACATTGCAGCAGGCTCAGGAAGAGCCACCAGATAAATCATAGTTGACACAAGCTTTTATTATGTTATTATGTCCTTTGTTCAGGTGTGTCGCTGGGTGCTGAAATACAAGACAAGTAAAAACCCTCTGATCCAGATGACCATCCTCAACTTGCTTCCACGCCTGGCTGCCTTCCAGCCACATACCTTTACAGGTAGGACTAGTTAATGTTCGAATGTAATCCAAGATCCAGTTGAGTCCATCTTTCATCATCAACATACAGTCATGCATTCTTTCCCATCACTATATCCACTGGGCTTTTTGGTGATTATGGACAAGAAATATAAACAGATCATGACCAATACTTTTCGGTCTTCTCGGTCCTGAATTCAGTGGGCTTTGCTGCAATAAATTGCTTGTAGTTTCTCCCAGTCAGTTGATTTATACGTTGGAGCCTTTACAAAGCCCTACTGTACATCTGCGTTTAACCATTTGTGCTGTGGTTGTTCCATCTGCTGTGCAGACCAGTACCTGTCAGACACTATGGGCTACCTGCTGGGCTGCCTGAAGAAGGAGAAGGAGAGGACTTCAGCTTTCCAGGCTCTGGGGCTGCTGGTAGTCGCCGTCAGGGCAGAAATCCAGCCGTACCTCTCAAAGGTCCTTGAGATCATCAAGGCTGCCCTACCACCCAAGGACTTTGCACACAAGTCAGTAATTAAAAACATGAAATTGGCTCTAACAGTTTGTAGT